>BCKZ01000002.1:404481-508236 GCA_001600815.1 Alloascoidea hylecoeti
GTTTCTTCAGCTCCAGTTTCATCTGTTCCAGTTTCTTCAGCTCCAGTTTCTTCAGCTCCAGTTTCATCTGTTCCAGTTTCTTCAGCTCCAGTTTCTTCAGCTCCAGTTTCTTCAGCTCCAGTTTCATCTGTTCCAGTTTCTTCAGCTCCAGTTTCATCTGTTCCAGTTTCTTCAGCTCCAGTTTCTTCAGCTCCAGTTTCATCTGTTCCAGTTTCTTCAGCTCCAGTCACCTCAGCTTCAGCTCCAATTTCTTCCGCCCCAGCTATCTCTGTCCCAACTGAATACAATAACTTCACCACAATAATTGATAGTGAAGTTACAGTACAAACTTTATATACTACTGTTTGTGGAGCAACAACTTTCCTTTCAACTTCCGGAGATGTAACCGTTACAGTTACAAAATCCACAACAGATGTTAAGACTATTTTAACAACATACTGTCCAGGAAATGGAGCACAAACTACTTCTTCTCCAATTGCCCCTTCAACCCCAACTGAAATTGCTTCTTCAACTCCAACTGAAATTGCTTCTTCAACCCCAACTGAAATTGCTTCCTCAACTGAAATTAAAATTGCTACTATCACTATTACTGATACACTTCTCACAACTGTTCCCGTCACTGCCACAGTTGTCTCAACTTCTGGCACTCAACTCATTACCGTTACAATAGTGACGAGCGAAGTTCTTACATTGACTGAAACTTCTACTCCAGTTGCAAAGACATCACCTTCTATCCCAACAGCTGTCCACTCATCCATTACTACTCCTAAAGCATTTACTTCTATTTTTGAAATTAGTAATAGCACAGCACCTAAGTCTACTTTAAGTACTATTGCTGTATCTACTGCTCCCAGTATTCTAACATCTGTGGCACCACCTCCTGTTCCACACTGGACTGCATCTGCTTCTTCAAATGTCTCTTCAAACATAACCTCTCCGCTCATCCCAAGCTTAGGTGGCGCTAGCCATGTTAGTGGTACACCTTTGGTTGCCGGATTGATTGCATTGGCTATGATTTTTGCTTTCTAATTATTAAGAATTTGATAAATTTCTGGAAATTTTTACTAGTATTTTTTTCTCTAATTCTTATTAAGATAATTATTACATATAATAGCTATATCTCATTATTTATATATAATGACTGTAAAGATAATCTCTAAATCTATAGCTACAATTAATAATTATAAATTTTTTTTCTACTCTAATTCTTGTTCTTCAAAGTTCTTCAATAGCGCTCAAATTTGTTTCTTTAGGATATAAACTAGTACTACATATTTTATAAATAGCTTTCTATAGAAATGGCTGGTATATTTAAATTTCTTCAATTAAATTTTATACCTTAACCTCAGGCCTATATTTTCCGTTACACTCTTCACTTTCCCTTGTTTATTAGATGATAAGGACATATTATTAGAATGACAAATCCATGTATAGGGGAATAGTAAGAGAATTGAATTGTTTAGTTGTGTTGGTTTTATGGAGTTGAGTTATACTGACAATATAACTTATAACGCTGGGGATCTTTTCATGAATCATACTGTACATGTATATCTATATTAATAATAGTACTTACAGTATATACAGTTAATCATCCTTTTTTTTTTTTTGCGTGCTTACATAATATTACAAATTGACCTACATACCCTTTATAATATATTTATTTAATTCATAACAGATCTCAAGCTCATATTTAGAAAATGTAGATAAACTACCAGTAATGACTAGATTTAAACTACTAATAACCTACTATATATGCTAAGAATAAACTTAGGCTTAAAGATATGTGGCCGCAGATAGATTTTTTTATTTGGTTATATTTAGTTATAGTAATCGATTGGGAGTTAATTATCCAGCGAATCATATTATAAGCTTGTAATTAGGAATGCGATCAACTTGTTTAGTCACAAATATCGGTTTTATTTTTTAATCTTACACCATATCTAATGACTTTAGTGAGTGCATTCATGAGAGATTTCAATTCTAGAGAAACAGATAACTACATCATAATTTTTATTTAAAGGATATGTTATACAGACTGTGCAATAAATGTCGGGGTAAACACCACAAAAATGCAGGAAATATATGGACCTGGTGAATATGATACATACAATTGCAATGATACTGTTAAAATTGGATATAGTGTGGTTCCAATAGGCACTTTGATAAATACATTTAAATTTAAAATGGACTAATTAGACACACACTAATTAGTATTCGCTTATCTTTATAAACCAACATTGATCTTAAGTTATAATGTATACTACATGTGTATACACTTAAATTAGTCATAACTCTCAATGAAATTAGACCCATTATCACAAGTCATTTATGATTATGCATATAACACAAATTACTTTTATCTACTTTAGGACACCTACTAATAATAAGGGTGACTCAGATTTACAATGTAAACGGCAAGTAGAATACACAAGTAATCTCACCATATAAATGTTCTTATTTTCCAAAATAGTGTTACTTTGCTGCAATCTGATCCATTTGTTTATTGTTCGCCATGGTCTATGACGAATGTACAGGTCTGCCTTATGCAACATAAAATTCATCATAATAAAGAATAGAAACCATGAAATTATAACGGAACAATGTGATACTATACCTTAAGCTTGCTGATTATTCTTAGAATCATCTATTAATTTTGAATATTGGCATATCACTCCGAACGGAGATTATCCTCTTAACATCTAGATATGGACCTAAAGTTACAGTTCTTCAATAACACCGTTTTCCTTCCTTTTAAAGTGGAAAAAAAAAAAAAAACTTACTTTAAAGGTGGTCTAGGTACATAAGAAGGGAAGAAAGAAGAGTGTCAAGAATACACAAAAATAAGAAGAATAGAAAGAGAGGTTTTTATTTCACTATATATAGTAGAGATTTCCTCAGAATTTACATAGTTTCTATTTATATAATTTAATTGGAAAATATATGAAAAGTTAAAAAAAAAAAAAAAAAATCCGATGCTGTCCAATTCAGAATTATTAATAAATGTTGTAAGTGTTATTCAATTCTCTGCCTGATAAATCCATCAATTTGTATGAAACATTATTAAAAACTTCAATAATATTATTATGTCCATCTGTGTAATCCTTTAGTATTCCCCAATGAAGCTAAATAGAAATGCATGTATAGAATACATATTTACTTTTACCATAATTACATTTTATTTATACGAAGGCTTTCGTATCTGTTGGACTACAGGGATATCCAGAGAATACTGGCTAGACCAGGTGCACATACAGCTGCAGGAGACCAACCTCCCAGGTTTAATGAATACTTCTACGATATATCGTACTATATTTTATAATTTTATATATAATTATTGTATAATGTAAAATTTACTGATTATATAATGGATGTTTAGAGTTTTTTTATATATTTAAATCTGACTTTGGTCAAGCAGCTCCCTATGTTTACAACGAAATAGTGGTTTAACCTATGTAGCATAAGTAAGTGACATGGTATTAGTTAGGAAGGTTAGGTTCTCTTTTCGGTTTTATGCTATTATATGCAATATTGTATATGTAGTAGTTTTAAAGATTTCATCTATATTTAAGACGATTATTCGGCAAAAAGTTACTAATTATAAAATAAATGGAAAGAGAAATTCTAGTTAATCAAGTTTTATGTAGATATTTTATATTTGCCGTATTTTAATATATTGATTAATAATAAATAAATAAGCTTTAAAAGATATTGATAAACTATGGATTTTGAATTTCATTTTATTATCTTTGCTAGAGGAAAAGTTAAAATTCAATTTTGAGCCGCAACTCAAATACATACGTTAATGTGACACCAAATGGAAGCTATATGTAGTTCTATATTTATATATTATATCATAAGAGTCAATTGTTTATAAAGAAATGAATATAAAAATCTATATATATCCATATTAAATGGTTAATTTATCACCACAGAAAACATTGAAATCACAGTTCTTTTGAATCTAGAAATGAAGTAATATTTGAATGCTTTATGTTCTCAGAATTTTTTAAAAATCGCGTAATAAAATGTGTTGGATCTATTATTCCAACAAAATGTATCAAAAATTTGCATTAGTTATTAAAAGTTGCATTGATTGGGGAATTGTCTGCTATCAAATGGCTGTGGAAACAAACCACCCTTGATTAATCTGGTTAAATCCCATTCTAAGGAATTCTCGGCTTTGTAGGTCCAGAATATCCATCCGGCTCCTTGATCATAAGAATCAAGTTGTGCTTCAATGTATCTCCTAGTGTCTGTTCGTTTTTGCTCTGACCAAGAGTTTAAGTCGTTAATTCCTTCACAGGAACCGATATAAGGGGACTCATCATGCAATCCCTCGTAACGAGCAAACTTACCAACTCCATTGAGCCATTTTGTACAGTCAGTGAGCGCGGCAGACCATTCTCCAACAACGTTCCATAACGACTCAGATCTTCTTTGCCATCCCAGTTGACAAGCATAACCTATATGTTGATCCACCGTTCTTTGCAACTCGCCAGGAGAAAAAACTTGATAATGATGATGATCCAAGATGACATGATAATAATTTGGCAAGCTCATATACCCATTCCAGTAACCTAGGGGTTGAAAAGCATCGTGTATCACAACCGCGTTATCACCGGAATATCTAACGGTTTGATAACCCTCATTGTAAAACTGTTTCACTCCATCCATGTTTAAAACGGGACCTAGTGGTTCATTCAATAATTCAATTCCTGCAACAACATCCTCATAACCATATGAACCATATTTATTTGATATATAGGATAAAACATTTACAGTAGCTTGAACATTGTCACCCTGCTGCCAATTGCGAACATCTCTTTTACCAGAGTTGTCGAAACCATTCTGGGAACCTGGGGCACCATGTAAATCAATCCAAACTTTTATGCCATTTTGTCTTGCCCAATTTATTGCTTGGTCGAGGTAATTTTCTTGTCCTTGAACATAAGGGTCACTAGGTTGAAGATGGAAGGCCCAATATCCAATTGGAATACGGACAAGATTAATTCCATACGATCGCATATCGGCAAAGTCTTCTTCAGTAATCCAAGTTGCCCAATGGTTCTCTAATCTTGATAGAGCTTCACTTTTGCCGAGGGCCTGGGAGTAAGTCCATTCATCTATTGGCGGAGTATCGCCAAACACTTCAAACAGGGAAGGTGTGATAAATGGTTCGATAACAAACCAACCACCTAAATTAACACCTCTAACTTTGTCGTTACTGTAGTTAAATGATATTTGCCTCTTTTGCGTAGAGACGGGTTGGGCTATAACGTGATAAATGCACCATATAAAGGCAAAGATGGAACAAAAATTTAGACTTGAAAGCATTTTTAATAATAAAAATAAGTTCAATGAATTGGAACAAACGGAAGTGGGATAATCCGTCTTTTTAAATAACTATGATTTTCTTTGGCTTTCCTTTTTAGGTTTGGATACTAAGGTTGCATGCAGATCGTAAATTTGGAATTCTTCAAGTTTAACTACTATGTTGATACCCTCTTCCTAGACGTCTTAATTGCTTGCATGATCTAATAACCATTAAATATTTACGTTTCTTAATATTACTGTTCTTAAATTAATTATAAGTTTTTTTTTTGTTCCCAATATTTTGCCAACCCAAGAACTAGTCCAAAGGTTGTTTTTGTTTAAGCTTGGCATTGCAGGACCAAAACAGATAATCTCATATAACTCAATTTGGTTTGGTAACAAAGCCATAGAGTCTATAATAAGTTAGACTCGGTTCACGCTATTCTAGTAGAAAGTCTGATATACACATGTATTCTATTACTATAAAATAATTTAAATTTGCCTTCAATTTATATTTTTAAATAAGTAGTTTATTCCACCTAGACAGCCCCTTCTTGATGTAATGCCGCAGTGACGCCATGCCCCCCCTTCTTTTAGAGATTTTTGAAGACTATGTGCTCGAATTAGAAGATTAATGTGAAATCATAAAGTACCCTTATAATGAACGCTGTTAGCCCAATTCTCTTTGGTATATATCTAATATTTTTTTCTAAAGCTATTCTATAAAATATATGGTAATTCCGTATACGTGGATTTCTATAGTGCTATAGTTAAGGTTATGGTTCTACCACATGCACACGTCAAAGAAGATTTATAAAAAGCAAAAAGAAGAAGCGTATTCAAAAATAATAAAAAAACATATAAGGCACAATGGCATATTAATATTTCTAGCAGTATAAAACTTCTAATATATATTGCTTGATTGAAAATAAATTATATATGAATCTCTTAACGATCTACCAGCTATATAGTATATTTGTATATTTAATCAACATTGTTAAATGCATATGTATATATATGGTGATTAAAGCCCTACAATTATATTGCAATTGTTATAAAGTTTTCTAGTTAATTATATTGTTGATTTCCTGAACTCTTTGTTCTTCAATAATAATTATGAACATCTATTAATTATATAATATAATGTAAAAGAGACAGTTGTATGCATATGTATTGTCAGCTACAAAAATCTCTTTTTGGCTTAATTAGATGAAATTCCATAATCATATAGGGTAAGTTAATCTAAGTTTGAGCTTTTCTCGGTGTCTGTCTGGGTTTATTTTGGTTTTCTTATTGGTACTTAAAAAAGTTAAGTTTTTCGGGACATGAAATTTCGAGACAGTTTTCTGAATCTTATATCTGGAAAACAATGTCACAAAAACCATCAAATAAAACAAATCTAATTTATAAATAGATACTTGTGGAGTTGGAGGCAAAAAAAAAACCCCTTCCTGAAATACTATTAATTATAGTTAATTTATTAATTTCTGAAGAGGAAAAACTTTTTTCATATTAAACTGCTGAAATTGTAATGATAGTATTAGAAGAACCTATTAATTGTATAATTCAGATCATATTTTTGTTCGAGTTCGAAACTTATATCATATTTATAAAAAGATAATACGTTAAGGTTGATGCGAATAACTTTAATATCTGCGGGGGTAAATTTGCAGCTAACTAATGATATTCTAATAATTCTACAGAAAAACATGTGCCCATTTTATAGTTAACGTTAGCGTTTAATTATAAGACAGTTTGAGTATAATAACAATGTATATGGATTATCTTAATGTACCGGTAATTATAAATAATAAATAGACACCAATTTGTGAAAAATGTTTTTAATTACATTGTAAAAGCATATAATTAAGAGAGAAAAGAATAATTACAAAAACAAAGAATAAATGACGATAAATGAAAATGAAAATGAAAATGAAAATGAAAATGAACATGAAAATGAAAATGAAATTGAAAATGAAAATGAAAATGAAAATGAAAATGGAAAGATGAGAACTGGATGGTAGCCAGTAAAAAAATTAACCTGAAGGAGAAGCCAATCAGTATTAGTCATACTATTAATTAAATGCTATACTTGTTATATACCAAATCGTGCGGTATCAGCATGCAATGCAGCTCTAAGATTCTTCTGATCTGCTTTTGATAATGGACCATGGGGTCGGTTTTTATTATAATTTGGCATAGTTGGTATGCCTTTCAATTGGGAGTTTACTGGAATCATGGGTACTCCATGTCTTTGATGAGGTGGTCTTCCATGCGAAGGACTACCGTGTCTCGTAGCAAATTTACCCCCACCTCTGGGGTTCATTCCATGATGCATTGGAGACATTGGCATTTTCATATTTGGAGACATCATTTGAGGTGACATCATATATGGAGAAGTCATTCCAGGTGTCATTTGCACAGGAGATATCATAGAACCATTAGGTGACATCATTTGATGATTATTATGCGATGGTGAACAACCACCTCTTTCTGATGAAGCAGGTGATGATCTTTGTGAGGGATTTCTTCCTTCTGTGCCATTATGTTGCGTTACAACTGGCGGTAAAATATACCCAGGAGGATACATCATATTTGGCAGTCGTTGATTTGGATTCACTCCTCCTTGTGGTTGTTGTGAATTATAAGGCATATAAGGCAAATAACCTGGAAAATATCCATAAGGGCCATACCCAGGAACAGAATTCTGTTGAGTATCCTGCGGGTAACTAGAATCAGGATTCATCAGTGGTTGGTTATCAGAAAGGTTTGTATTTGGATCGGATCGGGGAGTTGAAGACTCCTTTATACCAGTATCCACATTTCTTGGTGCATCTAAGTCTGACTGAGACCCATTAGCCATCTGTGGGGGTTGGAAATATTGGCCTGCCAATGGAGGCATGGGACCATAGGGCATACCAGGTGGAAATTGACCATTCTTCATATTCATCATCATATTTTGATACATCTGCATCTGCATCTGCATTTGCATAGGAGTAGGCATAGGCATTGTAATGGGCATTTGAATTGGTTGATTTTGACCCTTCTTTTGATCCACATGTAAGTCGCTTTCTGAGCCTTCAGGAATTGATCTTATTGGGCTTGAAGGCTGTGATATAGGTGAGGTACAGTCAGTATTTTGTGAGGTAATTGTAACCCGTTTCCCAGAAGCATTTGTATCATTACTATTACGATTATCAGTTCTATTATCAGATCTTTGATTTAGAGGTGCTCCTACAATACCAGCTGATGTCGGCAAATGTTCAGGGTAATTTGGAGTATGACCTTGTTGAGATGGTGTAGGTACCAAATCCAGCACATTAGAAACAGAGGATTCTCTCTGACTTTCATTTACTGGGGGTTGAGATTGGGGAGATATTTTCTGCTCCTGAATATTATCATTATTGGAAGGAGGGCTGTCTGTGGGAGGGGCTCTTCTTCCTGGAAGAGGTTTTTGGAGATGACTTGAGCTAACTTCTCTAGAGGGTTTTGATAGACGAGAAACCTCACCAGTAGATGGTAGTTTTGGTAAATCAAAAGGCTTCTCACTAGAATTATTATCCTGAGGATTCACTTGAGATACTTTTCGTGATGGAGAAGGAATTGGAACAACAGGAGTAAATCGACTTGGAGAATGGGATTTCGATGGTTGGATATCTCCCTTGACATCTCTAGATGAGATATCAAGCTTTTGAGGGATAGTTTCAACATTTTGTTTTGGTAACTTTAATGGCATTTCCTGAATTGGAGGGGCGATTTCATCAAAATAAAGTGAACGAGGTGGTGGCCTTCTCTCCGGCTTTTCATTACGAATATAGTTCCAACTATCCTGAGCTCTATATGTAACAGATGGTGTGATTGTTTTATCGCTTTTTGAGGTCATTGGTGATATATCCGAAACTGAAACATTTTGAGTATTTATATGTAGCTTTTCAGAAATTAGAGGAGCTATATCTTCTTGATTGTTGTAATTAGAAAACTCTGACTGTTTATTGAGAACTTCCGGTACATTTCTTTGTTGTTTAAGTTGTAAAACATCTCTTTTATCAGGACTAGAAATTGGATAAATTACATTCGTGGCTGAAGATGTATTATTCGTTTGTTGACGATTTTCTTCCGATGGTGATGGAAAACTTTCATTGAGTTGGGTTCTATTGTATCCTAAATCAGGAGCACTAGCAAAACCTTTAACATGATGATCAAATGAATTTGTCATTTCACTACTACGTGAAGATAATAATAAGTCCAAATCCTGAGCAGTTTCAACGACCATTTGATTTAAACCATCAATATCACTTTGAGCAGTCTCATAACCAGATGTAGAAATTGTACTTGTTGTACTATTAAATGTAGAGAAAAAATCTTGTTTATTATATTGATTATTCGAATTCTTTCGTGATTTTGGTTCTATTTTTAGAGGGGGAGTTGTCTCTTCAATTGCAAAGTTATCAGTAGTCCTTGGAGTTATTGTTTGTTTAGGAATTGGTGGTAATTGATTTTCATTGTCAATTGAAGGTAAAGAAGGCTCCCGCATTTCATGATTATAATCAAAATTATGGAAATAACCATCGGGTTTTGTCAATTGGGGTGATGAGGTTGTAGTAGGGATAGACTTCGAGTTGAATTGTGAAACAGCAACAGGACCTACAACATCAACTTTAGGAACAGGAACAGGAACAGGAACGTACTGGTCTTTTGATTTATCTTTATTCTTAAGATCACGTTCAGTTATAGATGTTGTGTTTTTAATTCTATCTAATGTATTATCAAAAGCTCCAAGTACCATTTTTCGTTTTGAATTAGTACTAGTATTTGAAAATGATTCCCTTTCTTCTTGTGTACCATCAATTTTCGGACTCTTACTTTTAAATGAAGGAGGTCTTACTTTTTTCAACTTTTGAAGATAGTTATGTTTTGAAGATTCATGATCATCAACTGTAGAAGAATTGAATTTATATACACTATCTAAAACTGGGGATGAATATGAATATCCAGTTCCTGATACTTTTTTTTGTTCTAATGGTTTAGTAGAGTAAATAGATAATCCTTGGATTTCCTTTTCATGATCAACACCATTATTTTCATTTAAACTACTATTATTATTATGCAATTGTTTTTTGGGAGATTGTGATGAAATATCATTTGGATATGTTGTAGATTTACTTTTGCTTTGATTATTTGGGAAATTATCTTCAGTAGGGGTTGTTTCAATTGGTTCGTCAAAACTTAAATAATCTAAATAATCTTTATAATTGCTGAGAGTTACAGTACTAATAGGCCTATTAATATCGTTGTTTTTGGTAGGTGAATCTTTAGGTGGAACAGCAGGAGGAGATGCATATGGGAAGTTTCTATTATTATCTTGAGCCGTATATGATCGATGTTTAAGAGTACTTTTTTTTGATAATATTTCATCAACAATTACCCATCTTTTCCTTTTTGTATCATCATTTAATAATGTGTTCAATGAATCTATTTGAACTTCAACAATTACAGATCTACCGAATATGATTTTTTTCGACTCACTAACTTCTGGAGATAAACTTGCCATCCATGCCCAAATATAATAATCAGCTATCGGTACATCAGAAAGGCTTACGGTAAAGACTTTTGATTCTTCTGTTGCATAATCATTATTATTGTTAGCCACAGGTAAAGGAATTTTTGAAGTCCAAGATAATCCATTATCAGTATTTATATCCATTGAATTTTCAATTCTTTTTAATATTCGACAACTTTCAGGAGTTAATTTATCAAACATATCTATTGGATTTTCAAATAAATATTTTAAAACTTCAAAATCATCAACGTTAAAAACATCAGGTTTATTAAAAGTGATTGATTTTGAAACTCTTAGTAATAATTCTGTTGGATTTTTTGATAATGAATCAGATTTTAGAGTAATTAATGGAACATTGATAAGTTTTAATTCAGATGCAGGTTTTGGTGGATAAACACTACTTGCTAATAATGCTTGTAATGGTTTTGGTAATGTTGGAGATATTTTCAATTTTCTATTTTCAGCAACAATTGACCTTAAGAATGACAAGGATAAATGAAGCATTGCTTGTGATGCGGGTAGCCAAGTTTCGACTCCCTCTTCATAAGTACAAATAGTAGATCTTCTTGGTGAATTGGTTTTGAAAGCCCATAAACCAGCCAATTTTGTTACTTTTTGACCATTCATTTTATTTTGGTGGGAATGTGCCGAAATATCAACAATTAAATCGAAAAAATCATATATAATCGAAGCACGATAAGGGTCATTAATACACAGGGGTAAAATGTCCTGAAATGATTTTTTAGGATAATTTTGATATTTTTCCATTTCTAAAAAATCTTCATAGATCTTCCATGGTATAATACAATCATCTTCTAGTCGACACCATATCCACTTTAAAATAGTTGATAAAATCTATAAAAACATAATCGAATTGGGTTAGATTTTGAGATTCTAACAGATCTATGGGGTTTAAAAAGGAGAGTTGTAACTTACATATTCGTCTGAAGTAGATAAGATACGCTTTAGTTCTTGACCCACTAAAGGGGTTCTGCCCAATTGAAATATCCTTCTAATAAAGAAACTGACATTTTCTTCATCAAGCTGAGGACGAAACGGCAAGAGCATATGCGGAGCACTAGAACCTAAATGAGTAGTTTAGAAAAAGGAGAATTCTAGTTAATGTTGTGTTTCATGAAAAAAACAATCCCAGGTACAGCACAAACTAACCTCGTTCTTTTATCTCAAGAGTGACCAAGTGGATAGTATCACAAACAGCACTCGGAGGAAAGATCGTATCGTCTAGCTCCATATCATTTTCAGCAGTGACTCTGTACTCGGGTCGTGGAGACGGCTGTTTCTGGAGTTGTTTAGCGACCGCTACAAGAAACTTGACCCGCTCGTTTTCCATGGGGTCATGATCAAGTTCCGGCTGCTTATTGGGATTCTTCCCGCGGCCGGGGAGTTTGCCACGTCTGGCCGTGGACAGCGAATGGGCGAGGGACTTCATGAGGAGAAAAGATACAAAGTGAATTCAACTAAAGATACAAAAGATTTAAGGATTATATTACGATGCAACTTACGACCGAAAGCAAACACCCGTCCCCCCGCCTTGCATACGCAGCCAGCCTAGTATCCATCCGCTCTGCCCCGTTTGCGCCACCAGTCGCACACCGCGTGGATCTCGCCCTCTCTCTTCAGGATCCCGTTCATCGCCGTCCGGGGCACCCACAGCTCCACGTCGTGCCCTTTCTTCTCCAGCTGTGCAACCACCTTCTGGCTGGCCCCGAACTCGAAATACGCGGTCTCCGGCAATAACTGGTGGTGCAGACGAGGATATGCAATTGTTTCAAGTAAGGGTAGTCCATAATCGTATGTCCGAACAATAGCTTGTAGTATCGCAGACGGGATTCTCGATCCGCCGGCTGCTCCCAGAACTAGCTCGGTTTCTCCTGTTTCACCATCTGATACAATAACTGGTATGCACGACGATAATGGTCGCTTGTACGGTTTGACATAGTTGTAAATCGATGGCCGTAAATCAAATGCATTTGAAACATTGGGCAGCGAGAAATCATCCATTTGCGAATTTAGAATGATTCCTGTACTTACATCGTGAACCATCGCTCCAAACAGTAAATTCACTGTAGTTGTCATTGACACCGCCATACCATTCTCATCAAGTATTGAAAAATGCGCTGTTCCATGATCATCTTCATTTTCATATGATGGATGATAACTTTCCCAATCATTTGTATAATAATCTGAAATATTGGCCCTTGCTTCAGCCGCATATTCCAATGAAATGATTTTGTTAATCTGAACGCTATTATTAACATCTGTTGGATCTCCAAGCTCTGTCCTACCAGCATATGCCCATTTCATCGCTTCGACAAGTCTCTGCGTTGAAATAGAAGCATAATCCCCTTCAATTGCATATTTATCTCGAAATCCATCAAGAATGTTAAGCCCAAATATCAATGCTTCCCCACTACATGGATTAGAGCATGTAACAACTTCCTTGCCTTTATATGTTGTTTTTAGACTATCTTTAATATCAGCGCTATAAACCGAAAAATCTTCTGGTGTTATAATCCCACCGGTTGCTTGTATAGTCTTAACCAATTTTGGTACAATTGGTCCATTGGGATCATAAAATATTTCAGAACTTCCGTTATTTGCAATAATTTCTAGTGTATGTGCATAATTTGGTCGCCAAACATGATCACCAACGTGAATTAATCTTTTATCTTTTGAATTTTCAACGCATTTTCTAAACTCTGATGAATTATTTTTAAATCCTCCATTAATTGATTGAAGTTGACACGAATCTGATGTATACAAAAACGACCAATCATTTAAATTCTTAACTAATCCAGGTTTTGATATATTAACTGCTTTTTCTAAAGGATAATCAACAGTAAATCCAACACGATTTAAATCAATAACTGGATCAATTAAATCTTTCCAACTTAATTTACCACTTGTATATCTTTTAAAAGCTTCATCTAATCCTTTTAATTCTCCTGGTATACCAATTGCTAATCCACCAATTTGAGCTTTCCAATGATCGTTACCATACATATCTTTATTTGATTTACCTGGTGCCATTTCTCTAAAATTGAAAGTTTTTGAAGTACCATTTGGATGTCTTACTACCATAAATCCACCACCACCAATACCTGATGAAAATGAATTTATAGATCCAATACATAACGCAACAGTAACTGCTGCATCAACAGCAGATCCTCCATTTTGTAATATCTTCGTTCCCAAAGTTGAACAATATGGTACATCTGATGCAACTGCTGCCTTTTTAACTGTTATTAAATGATCTTTTGAAGGATTATTATCTGCCCCACCTGAATTTTGATCATGTCTTCCATTACCAAATTTTTTAAAATTATTTAACTTTAAATAATAATTAAAACTTTCAAAATCTATTGATTCTTCTGCTATGTATGAGTTGTATAATACTGATATTGTAATAAGTGAAGCGACAAAAATAGAAATGATTTTTCTTCTTGAAATCATTTTATTAATGTTGTTTGTATTAAAAGATGCCCGCCTAATATATAAATCTAGATAAAATCCAAAGAGAAAAAGAGAAAAATGAAACAAGAGAGTTTATATATCCACTTTTATAATATAAGACAAGTCGAACTTCTATTAAGGCCCGAGGTCAGTAATAGGATGAGCACAAAAGATTGCAGAAACCATACATATCACGTGGTACCGTTTTCGCCTTATCTATTGTTAAGATCTATTACTCTTAGCTGATCATAACACATAATATAGAAACTACAATGAAAATAGTTTTAGCTAGCTATAGATATCAATTATGAACTGCCATAACCATATTTTCAATATTGTACATTTATCTGGTATAGCCCTAGCTATGCGTAGTAACAATAATTAAACAAGTACTAGTGATACTTATAGCTATAACTTATAGGGCTATACTTTGTGTTATCATTTTAAAAGAATCCATGGTAGTCACTTATTCTAGAATCTGAACTTCCATATCCACTAGTTGGACCCGTCCCTCCTATCTTATCAAAATCATCATATCAGGGTTTTGTATCAGGGAAGAAAGCTTTTTTTTGATTCCCAGATATCTTAATCACAATCCACTTAAACTTTCCCTCACCTATATATATTGCTATTCTAAAACAGATACCATTATCATTAAGTAGGCAGTTTAAGTCACTAATTTATGAATACAAAATTGTATAGAAGCTAATTAATTATAGCAAAAACAGAAAAGAATTTATTTAAAAAGATGGTGTTTATTTGGTAAATATCATAGAAAGTAATGTCCGGGTAAAGACTCTTCGGCCCCATTTTTAGGATGCATATGATTATCATTTTCTAACTTCTAAAAGAATCTTTGGATTTTATCTTTGGAGTGGAACTAGTTTCCATAATTATTCTCTTAAATGAAGAATTACTCAAGTAAGAATAAAGTTAAATCAAACATTAAAGTTCATTCAAAGATCGAATCATAAACACTCACAATTCTATCCAAACCAGGATTCCTCTATAACTACCACTAGCTATCTTATCTAATAAGATAAATCACTATTGGTATTATCGATAGATATCTTTCATCTCCATGGATATATTCTTGACATGTGTGTATACATACGTAGACAAAAACTTTTGTTAACCTTTCAGTTGATATTAAGTTTCATAATGAATCGAATGAATATATTATAAAGGATATGTAAGTCTATTTATAATATCATCTATCTATGTGTAAATATCTTAAGTTGAGGCTGGATTAATACGTGTAAGCTTATAACGTTATATTATGTGACAACTATAATAATAACCGTTAACGTTTAACAGTCGATACGTAAATGCAAGATCTAGCTGCACAGATATAATTCATCTCTTTAACTATTCTTTAGGAAACCCTATAGACAATGATAAACATTTATTTAAATTGATTAACTATCTAGTTTTATATATACATTTAATTAAAAATTAGAGTTTTATCATTTCTTTTCATACGTAGACATATATATTTGGGGAGGAAAAAAATGGTTTAAATTTAATTAAAAATTCTGGTAACCAAACCGGTACCAACAGTTTTACCACCTTCTCTGAAATTGAAACGTTGACCTTTTTCAATGGCCATTGGTGAACGTAACTCGATGATCATTTCAACATTCTCACCTGGTTGAGCCATACGAGATTGGTCTTCACCTTCCCAAGTAAAACTAGCAGGTACATTACCTGTTCTCAAGTACATAGATGCGGAATATTGGGAACCAAACCCAGTTTTACGGCCACCCTCTTCTTGAGATAAGATATAAATAGAAGCAAGGAACTTGTGCTTGCATTGGACGGAGCCAGGCTTACACACAATCATACCTCTCTTAATCTGTTCACGTTTGATACCACGGAGTAAAATTCCAGAGTTATCACCAGCAATGGTTTGATCTAAATCCTTCTTGAACATTTCAATACCGGTAGCAACAGACTTTAATGGTTGTTCGTTAAATCCAACAATTTCAACTTCCTCATTTCTCTTCAAAGTACCTCTGTCAACTCTGCCAGCAACAACAGTACCACGACCAGGGATGGAGAAACTACTATCAATTGGCATCAAGAATGGGAGATCAGCATTACGCTCAGGAGTTGGGATATAGTTATCAACAGCATCTAATAATTTAATAATACTGTCTTCACCAATTTCTTTTCTAGTACCTTGTAAAGCGCAGAGAGCAGAACCCATAATAACTGGTGTGTTTTCACTATCAAAACCAAAATGTTCAAGTAATTCACGCATTTCCATTTCAACAAGTTCTAACATTTCAGGATCATCAACAGCATCGACTTTATTAACAAAAACAATGAGGTGTTTAATACCAACTTGACGGGCTAACAATAAATGTTCACGGGTTTGGGGCATTTGACCATCGGAAGCAGCAACAACAATAATAGCACCATCCATTTGGGCAGCACCGGTAATCATATTTTTGATATAATCAGCGTGACCAGGACAGTCAACATGGGAGTAATGACGGTTATCGGTTTCGTATTCAACATGAGCACTAGCAATAGTAATACCTCTAGCTCTTTCTTCGGGGGCACAATCAATTGAAGAGTAATCTAAGAATTTAGCACCACCTTTTTGAGACAAAATTTTGGTGATAGCAGCAGTAAGAGTAGTTTTACCGTGATCAACATGACCAATGGTTCCAATATTAACGTGTGGTTTATCACGGACGTAGGAAGCAGCGGTTCTTGAAAAAACTAGGAAAAAATCATTAGATCTGAAGCTTAATTTTGTTCTGAATCAAATAATCGCAATATCAACGACAATTACATACCATTTGTTAAACCATATACTTTGGGAGCACTTAGGGCACGTCCAACTATACAATAGTATCTATAATTTAGTTACTAAGATCTAAACCAACCAATTCTGATCAGAAGCAAAATTCCTATACGTACCAGTTAAGGAATAGGAGCTACTCCTTAATGTGGACCCCAAGGCACATAGAGCAGTGCGGAAGGATGGAGTCACGATCATCTTATTGCAGAGACTAAATGGAGAAATCTGAAGAAGAAGGTTGAAAAAAAACTCTTTATGCAATTGGACCAAATCTTTGGTATGACAAATAAGGCATAAATGTCACATCGGTTTCCTGCATACTTCGCTTTTAACCTCTTATATTATGCAGATGTCGCTTCAATTTTCATAAGGGTAACTATAGAAAATGATCAATATTTTTGTTCATTGCATTTCGGGAATAGACAACATTCAGGCCTCCCTTCCCGAGGATACCACTATTGGCGACTTGTACACATTGCTGGAAGAGAAGCTCCCTACAAGTATATGGAAACAGTCTCATTTCACATTAGTAAATGGTAATTTACTCCCACGACACAAACCAAATGAAAAACTGCTTTGCTGTGTCCCACTATATAACTCCTCTGAATATGACTATATAGATATTAGGCATACCGTGAAATTATGTGGCGGTAAAGGTGGATTCGGGTCTATGCTGAGAGCCCAAGGTGGAAGGATGGCACGAAAAAAGTCAGGTAAGAAACGACCAGAAGAAAATGATAACTACCGATCTTTGGATGGAAGAAGAATGAAGAGTATACGGCAGGCCAAGGAACTAGTGGCATACCTTGAAACAGCTCCTGGTTATAAAAAACAAGCGATCGAAAAGAAGAAGGCCAAATTAAAGGCAATAATCAATGCTCCAGCTCCAAATAAAGATTCAAAGTTCACTGATACAAAGTTTTTAGAAGAGTCTGAAACCATTTTAGAAGAAATCAAAAAGTCAGTAAACCATGCTATGAATGATCCAAGCGATCTAGAAGAAGAAGAAGAAGAAGAAGAAGTGTCGTCTTTTGATAAGTGTGAACCATCAACTTCATCTTCATCGATAGAGGTTAACGCTGATGCAGCACCACAAAAGAAGCCATTGGACTTTGGCTCTTTTTTTGACTACGATGATGATTCAGATGTCAGTGAAGAAGAAGAACAATCTAATGATAAAGGGAAATCGAAAGAATAGATTTTAATGGGTATTTTAGCTATTTTTGTGCGTTTATATAATTCAATATACACTATTAAACTGACACACCCTTTCATCCACCTTCATAATTTATCATTATTATTATTGAATGAAAACTCTTTTATAAAGCATTTTATATTTTCCATTCAACTCAAAAATGTCCGGAGCAGTTGATATCAATATACAGGTGAATACCTTCATTTCGTAAGTTATCTACTTTCTGACTCTTTGGGTCTTAAAAGACGCAGATTTTAGTGACTCACTAATATTTTTTGAATACATAGTGAACTTAAACGACGGCAAATCTCTGGACCTTCTCAAGTGGCATTGGCTACTGCTAAATTACTTTTACGATTTGTATCTGGCTCCCGTTGGAAAGATGTAAATGACTTGATTAGTCAACTTCGGGAGCTTGGTAAAAAGCTTTCAGATGCTCAACCAGCAGGTACGAAACTTTTTTATTATTTGATCTTGAATATCAGTGCAATTCCAGTTTCGAATTTTTGGTAAAATATTAATATTAACGGATGTTCAATAGAATTCTCAAGTGGAAATGTTATTAGACGTATTTTAGCTGTTACAAGAGAAGAATTGAACGGCTCAAATAGTGAAGCAAAAGCTATGTTTAATTTATTAACTGCTCGAAATAGCCCCATTAATACTCCAGCATCCGAAAAGGTGTTAAACATTTCTGACCGAGAATTTGGAGAAAGTTTGGAAAGGGTTAAAAGCCATAAAAAGGATATTCGGCCTATTATTGTTGAAGAAATTCAAGAGCTTATTGATGAAATTACAAATATTGATGAAGGCATAGCACAAAATGGCGTTGATCTGATTCATGATAAGTAAGGCTCGCAATTTATATATTCTTTTGCATTTGTTTAAAAAACAATTCACTAATGTTTTTTTTGCTTTTCATTGAAGTGAAATTCTTTTATGTGCTTCCTCTGGTTCAAAAACGGTTCTCAATTTCTTATTAAGAGCGTGTCAAAAGAGGAAATTCACTGTTTTAGTTGCTGAAAATTATCCCAATGATACAAAAGAAGCTCATAATTTTGCAAAATCTTTAGCAAAAGCAGGAATCGAGACTGTGGTTATTCCTGATGCTACTGTTTTCGCTGTTATGAGTAGAGTTGGTAAAGTGATTTTAGGTGCAAGAACAGGTAAGTAGATACATAATTCTCTACGTGATTTAATGGTCAAGAACGATCCTAATGCATTGTTATTATAGTGTTTGCAAATGGTGGTTGTATATCTAGCGCGGGTACTGCTGGTGTTTGTGAGAGTGCAAAAGCTCATAGAACACCTGTTTTTGTCGTCTCAGGCTTGTTTAAATTAACTCCAAGCTTTCCGACTGATGCTGAAAAAATTGTCGAGATTGGAAATTCCGGGAAAGTATTATGTTATGAAGAAAGTATGTTTTATTATAATTTTAAAATATTCTGTTTAACTTGCTAACTTTATATATTAGGTGAATTGGTTGACAAAGTTGAGATTATAAATCCTCTTTTCGATTATATTACTCCAGATAATATTGACATTCATATCACAAATATGTATGATAAAGATTTTTATTTTTATTTTATTTTATTTTATTTTATTTTATTTTTTCATTACTAACATATATTATAGTGGTGGATATGCTCCTAGTTTCATGTACAGAATTGTGTGGGATAACTACAAGAGTGATGATGTTAGTTTTGATCATAAACCACAAAATAGTTGGAATAATTTACGTTAAAACCAATATGCTATACTAATTGATTAAATGTCTAGACGTTTGTAGGGACACGAGACTAAATGAAAGCTTAAGTTTATATTTCATCCGATTAATGTTGTTATTAGCTGATAATTTAAAGGTATTTCAAGCTTGTAAATTATTAGTGGCATAGCTAGAGTTTAATTACGATACTGTACTTATTTATGACGATATATTAGTGTCAGCAGATTCTTATTTAGTCTAATATCTATTCATTTTTTGAACCTACCCATATATATAAAGATTTTATAATTAACTTTCCAATCATGATTCACTCTTATTCCTGATGATTAGAACCATACGTATGAGTATAGGTTATACTTTAGTCTATCTAAATTTAGTTACCAACGTTTTCTGCAAAATTCTTGATAAAAGCAGCAAGTTTATTAATACTTTCTTCCGCGACAGCGTTATAATTAGAAACACGGATACCACCAACAGATCTATGGCCTTTTAAGCCAGTAAGACCTTGCTCAGCGGCTTTCTTTAGGAAAGAATCTTCTCTCCCTTCTCCAGGGATAGTAAAAACAATGTTCATTATACTTCTAACATCTTTATAAACTGGTAGACTATAAACTGATGGATAAGAATCAAGAACTGAATATATCAGAGCAGCTTCCTTTTCGTTTAGAGCTTCTTGGGCTTCTATACCTCCAAGTTTTAAAAGTCTTTGAACAACTAGGTCAACTGTCCGTAAGGTAAAGATTGGAATGGTATTATAAGCTGAATTATTCTTCACCACAGTTGGGAAATCATCTGCAATCGGTGCAATTGGAATACCTAATTCCCTTAATTGATCTGGAGTTGCAATATCTAGTAAACTTTTCTTAATTATATAGATTGTGATACCTGCAATACCAACATTTTTTTGAGCACCAGCCTATGTATAGTTTTTTAAAAATTAGTAAGTTGAGTCATTATTAACATTGATAGATCCAAAGAAATACATACCAAAATGAGACCATATTTGCTCACATCAATTTTTCTTGAAAGAAAATTTGAAGACAAATCTGCCACTAATTCCACACCTTCAGGAACTTTTGGAACGAAAGGGAATTCAACACCATGAACGGTTTCATTATCACACATATAAATATAAGCGGTATCCTTAGGATTTGAAAATTTCCATTCAGATTCGGGAGGAATAATACCAAACTTACCGTTGTTATGATCTTTTGCATTAACAACAATATTAGTATCAAACCCTAGCCTTTTTGCTTCTTGTTCTGCTTTCGTACTCCAGACACCAGTAACGAAATAATCAGCCTTTCCTTTCTTGTTTGTCTTCTTGGCAAATGCTGCCATTAAGTTATAAGCAGCGGCAGCAAAACCAGTGGTACCACCCCCTTGTAGGAAGAAAACTTCATGAGTGTCTGGAACATCTAATAGTTTTTTAATAGCATCTTTAGCACTATCAATAATAGCAGTAGCTGGCCCAGAACGATGAGAGATTTCACCAACACCAATTCCAATATTCTGATAGTCAATCAATTCAGCAGCTGCTTGCTGCAAAACTTCAGTTGGAAGTAATGCAGGACCAGCTCCAAAATAATGGGGAAGAGCTCTTTCTAAAGAAACCATTGTTTTACTTTTAATGAGAAGAATAAGAGGAAATGGTCGATTTTTTATGATGATTCACCGTTTTAAGCTTTACATCACGTGTGTTTAAAGATTGAGTCATTCCACTTAATTTCGGCCACCCTTTAAATAAGCTTAAAGATTGATCGAATATTTAGTCCATCACTTGGTCATTAAATATTTATTGTCGTGGCTGAACATAAGTGCATCTGCCAAATATTTAAATATTGGCCGAAATTAAGTGGAATGTTCATTTTATACCGTATACACATTTACTTAAATTAGTTTAGCCTATATACATGGTTATATGCTATGCATATCATCAATCATTCTTTTTCAAAAAACCATGATATGCTTCGTTTGGAATAGAGATTCTTCCAACTGATTTCATTTGTTTTTTACCTTCCTTTTGTCTCTTCAACAACTTTTGTCTTCGACTAATATCCGAAGCATGCAATTTAGCCAAAACATCCTTTCTTTTTGCTTTTATAGTTTCACGGGCTACAATTTTACCAGCAGCCTTTGCCTGGATGACAACTTCAAATAATTGATACCTCATAAACTCTTTAAATCGAGATACCCATTCCCTTCCTCTTCTTTCAACTTGACTTTTGTGCATTACTTGGGCGAGGGCATCAATTCCATTACCATTAACCAAAAGTTCAAGCTTTATGATTTCTGAGGATCTGTAACCCGCATCTTCATAATCTAACGACGCGTAACCTTGTGTTAAGCCCTTCAATTTACCAAAGAAATCGTCGACCAAATGACTTAACGGAATTTCATATTTCAAAAGAACTTGTCCTGTTGTGAGGTAGTTAACCTCTTTTTGTATACCTCGATTATTTTCACACAGTTTCATCACAGTGCCTAAATAGTCCTGGGGGAAAGTCATTATGGCTTCAACATAAGGTTCTTCCAAATCTTCAACTTTTGATGAATATATACTGTAATCAGGAAACTCGTCAGGGTTTGTGATTATAGTTTCCTTACCATCTCTCCAAATGATTTTATACGGTACTGTAGGCGCTGTAATTATAATTGAAGCACCATATTCTTTCTCCAATCTCTCCTTAAAAACAGATGCATGCAACGATCCTAAGAATCCCATTCTCCAGCCTTGACCTAAGGCATTTGAAGTTTCTCTATGTAATGTAACACTTCTATCATTAAGTACCAAGTGACTTAAACTATCATCTAACTTAGTGAAATCGCTTCCATCGGTTGGAAAAGCACCAACAAAAACCATAGGTTTTGCTTCTTCAAAACCAGGTAAAGGTTCGACCTCACTTCCAACTGTCATGAAAGTATCACCAATATGAGCATCTGCACTTGTTTTCATACCTGGAACAATGAATCCAACCTGCCCTGCTTGGAGTTTATCCGTAGAAATGCCATTTGGGTACATTATCCCAACATCTTTAACATCATATTTCAAATTAGTATGTGCCGACAAGATCTTTTGCCCTTTTTTCACGGAACCGAAAACAATATGAACTAATAATACCACACCTAAATATTTATCAAACCAAGAATCAACCAAAAGACATTGTAATGGAGCATCAACTTTTCCAATTGGAGGAGGGATTCTTTCAATAACGGCAGGTAATATTTGTTCAACGTTTTTGCCCGTTTTTGCAGACACTGGGATAACTTCTTCAGCTGTTAGCTCAAAAGTGGTTTCAATTTGTTCAATGGCTTTTGGTATATCAGCAGCATCCATATCAATTTTATTGATTACTGGTATCAGTTTCAATCCCAAACTATAAGCTAAGTAAAAGTTTGCAACTGTTTGAGCTTGAACACCTTGACTTGCATCTACAAGTAATAAAGCACCACCACATGAAGCATAACTTCGAGACACTTCTGCTCTAAAATCGACATGTCCTGGTGTATCAACCAAATGTAGTAAATAGTCAAGACCCTTATAATTGTATATCATTGTACAAGTTTGAGCTTTAATTGTGATTCCTCGCTCCCTTTCGACATCTAATTTATCGAGAACTTGTTTATTACTACCTGCTTCTATAACTCCTGTTAATTCTAACAATCTATCACTTAATGTTGATTTTCCATGATCCTATTTCCATAATAGAGTTAATTACTAATAATATTAAAGTACCCAAATTCATTTACACTTACAACATGTGCCACAATTGAAAAATTTCTATATCTCTCGATAGGAATATCGTTTATTTTATCCAATAATTCATTCGAAGCTTTGTTTCCTGCTTCTATTGATAATCTAATGGAAGAGAGAGAAAATGGTCTGCACCCAACGTGATTCACCCTACTTTTAAAAGCAGATGTAGTCCATGATAATGAAAGGCATCTCAATTTAGCACTTTGAAAAGTTATCCGACTCGATAAGCACAATCTTCTTGTGATCATTTCATCACTAAGTAAATAACTGTTATACTACTGGTCTTACGAAATTTGTGTTAAAATTATATGCATGAAATATTACCCGGATATAGTTATAAGATCTTATCCCTCTTTTTTCTAAGTTATAATGATATTTAAATGTAAATTCAATTCGTATAATTTCTATTTATTATAAATGTTATCACTAAACCATTAATGGTTACGTCTAGGTGTGTATTAACTAGATATTTCACTGTTTATAGAAAATTAAGAGTAACCGGTAATATACATCAACATAAGTCTAATTTTGGACAAACACAATAATGTCGAATAAATAAAAAAATAAAAGTTGAACGGTATAAACTTTTCTTATTCGTAAATTCTTTCATTTTAATGTTGCAATTGTTTGTCTAAACATCAGTTTGTTTATGCTTTAAACTTAATCGCTTCCTCTCAATACCAAAATCACAGAATCTCCACGCAGAAACATTTTACTAATAAATCTATCTTTATTGACTGGATTCCCCTTTTTACCCTTCGAATTTCTTGGTGTTTCGGTCCACATCTAAATAAAGTTAGTAACAAAGCATCATAATAGAAAAAGATAATTGATGAGAATACATACTTCTTTAACATTTACTAGAACCATATTGGCATGTCGGTCAAATGCTTTCACATATCCCAATAACTTTTTATTATTTCTACAGGATATTAGAACTCTTGTTTGTTTCTGAACAGCTGTTTGAAGCACTGATAAAGGACCATGATTAAATTCATATTCTTCGAGCTTAACGCGTTCCTGGTCTGTGAGTGTAGCTCTATCTTTTTTTAATAGATCCCTGTAATATAAATGTTAGATATTTAAGACTTTTCAGCGCCAATTTTAGAGTGTTTCGATTAATTTACATACGACATAATGAGAGAGATGCAATGTAGTGATGGTTTAATCTAAATCGATGGTTTTCCATTTTAATTATGCCTGTATTTACACTTAGTCTGTGTATCTTTCAGCACTTGGACTAGCTATAGCCGATATTTCACGTAGATATCTTCCGGACTATCCTAATTTGGCGAAAATCATAAAAAAATGGACGCGTCGGTTTAGATCTAAATTTTCGATTTTCGCGACTTCTGTTTCTTATTAATTACTTTCAATTTTACAATGTCGTATGATAGAGCTGAAGTTTTTGGGGCACAAGCTCTTCCTGGTGAAGAAGGAGAAAATGCTATTACTCTGATTAAAGAAACACTTCGCCGATTCATTCTTGAGTTTAGATTAGATGACAGCTTTGTTTACCGGTAAGCATTAATATTCCCTACACTAGAGTTTTTATTCTTTAAAATATATTAACTAATTCCATATTCTCTTAGTGAGCAACTACGTGAAAACCTGCTAGTCAAGGAATACTCATTGACAGTTGATGTTGGCCATTTAATTGCCTTTAATGAAGAATTAGGCCAAAACCTCTCGGAAGAACCAGCTGAGATTATACCACTATTTGAAGCATCAATCACTGATGTTGCAAGACGAATCATTTATCTTAATGACAAAGATGCTCCTCTTGATTTCCCTACATGTCAACTAATTCTCAAATCTAATGCTAGTCTTACTTCAATACGAAATCTGAATGCAGACCATATCTCTAAATTAGTTAGGATTGCTGGTATCGTTATTGGTGCTAGTGTTTTATCTTCAAAAGCTTCTTCTGTTTCTCTAATGTGCCGCCATTGCCGTAGTACGACAAAGTTAGACGTTCCTAACGGGTTTACTACTTTGAATCTACCACCCGTGTGTACTGCACCTGCACCAGAAGGTGAAAAGAAAGAATGTGGACCAAAACCATTCATTGTGGTTCATGATAAATCAACTTTCATCGATCAACAAACTTTGAAATTACAGGAAGCTCCAGATATGGTACCAGTTGGTGAGATGCCACGTCATTTACTACTTTCTGTTGATCGCTCCTTAACGAATAAAATTGTCCCTGGTACAAGGTGTACAATTATTGGTATATATTCCATTTATGAAAATAAAGTAAAAGGTGCAAATCAAGTTGCTATTAGAAACCCATATATTAGATGTGTTGGTATACAAACTGATGTTGATCATAGTAATACCAGTGGTCTAGCTATTTTCACAGCTCAAGAAGAAGAAGAATTTCTAACAATGTCACGTAATCCTAATTTATATGAGGCATTTGCAAATAGTATTGCTCCTTCAATTTATGGTAATGCAGATATTAAAAAAGCTATTTCATTGTTATTAATGGGTGGATCTAAAAGAATTCTACCCGATGGTATGAAATTACGTGGTGATATTAATGTCTTATTACTTGGTGATCCAGGTACTGCAAAGTCTCAATTATTGAAATTTGTGGAGAAAGTATCACCAATTGCTATTTATACTTCCGGTAAAGGTTCATCTGCAGCTGGTTTGACGGCATCCGTTCAAAGAGATACAATTACTAGAGAGTTTTACCTAGAAGGTGGTGCTATGGTCCTAGCAGATGGTGGTGTTGTCTGTATCGATGAATTTGATAAGATGAGAGATGAAGATAGAGTAGCAATTCACGAAGCTATGGAACAACAAACAATATCGATTGCTAAAGCAGGTATCACAACAGTTTTAAACTCAAGGACCAGTGTCTTAGCTGCTGCTAATCCAATTTTTGGTAGGTATGATGATATGAAATCAACTGGAGATAATATCGATTTTCAAACAACCATTTTATCGCGTTTTGATATGATTTTCATTGTTAAAGATGAGCATAATGAAAGTAGGGATAGAACAATTGCCAATCATGTCATGAATGTTCATATGGGTACGAATTCTCTTGAACAAGAACAAGCTGAAGCACAAGCAGCAGCAGAAATTCCAGTTAATAAAATGAAAAGATATATTTCATATTGTCGGGCTAAATGTGCACCTCGATTGACACCAGAAGCAGCAGAAAAATTATCGAGTCATTTTGTATCTATTCGTAAAGATGTTCATGATCATGAAGAAGATCGAAATGAAAGATCATCTATTCCAATCACTGTCCGTCAATTGGAAGCTATTGTTCGTATTACTGAAGCACTAGCTAAATTACAATTAAGTTCGGTAGCTACTGTCGAGCATGCTCAAGAAGCCATTCGTTTATTTTCTGCTTCAACAATGGATGCTATAAATCAAGGTATTAATAGTAGTGGTCCTCAAAAAGATCAGTTAGAAGAAGTTCAAAAGATAGAAAATGAATTAAGAAGACGATTACCTATTGGTTGGAGTACATCAAGGGATACATTACGAAAAGAATTTGTTGAAAATAAAAACTATGATCCAGCTAATTTAGAGAAAGCATTATATATATTACAAAGGAGAGAAACTATTCAATTTAGGCATCAAGGAAGAAATGTTTACAGATCAGGGGTTTGATATTTATAAATTATTTAATGAATATCTTTATTTAAACTGTGAATTTTATTTTATATTAATGTGCTATTGAAATGTTTTGTTTTGTTTTGTTTTGTTTTGTTTTGTTTAATTCTAAGTTATAATATACAAAGTTTCCAAGCAACACAAGTATGATTCATATTAATGTAACGAGTAAAAAATAAATAAAGAAACATAATTATAAGTTGAAAACTAAAATTTCATCGCATGTAATCCAATTGCATTGTAAGTATCGTCCAAATCTTGAGTTAAAGGTGCAGCAAGGCCAGTAGCTCTAGCTAGGACATGGGCAACTCTACTTTTCAATCCATTGATTTTACAATCAACAGATAAATCCTTATAGTTAATGGTTGCAACATGATTATCAATAGTTATTGTTGCACCTAATTTATCATCATTTTGATGGAATGTATCACCAAATTGAGCTATTAGAAGAGCTTCGATTCTGTTAATTCTGGCTGTTAAATTTGAGTTGGCATGTTTAACCTCTTCAGGATTCTCTTCCTCTTCCTCTTCCTCTTGATTATTTCCAACTTCATGTATTTTATGTTCGTCTGAATGGGAATGCGGTGTATGTGATAATTTAATTGAAACGGGGGACGAATCAACAGATAACAAAATTGCTAATACTGAATCAGCCAAAGTATCATTAACAATATTTCCAACCCATTCAATGACACAATATTGATGACTAACTATTTTTAAATCAATAGCATCCATAATATTTAAATTAATTTCCTTTTCATTACCGCTATATTCATCGATATTTATATGACCAAACATTTGTCTCAGGTGATATAGAATAATATCTGGACCTGCCTCAACATAAATTGATTGTCGTTCTTTAACTAATGTTGTTGTAAGACTAGAGAATTCACGTAAATCATTAGCATCCATTAAAGATAGTTGAAAATCTTTTTGGACTAAAACACCAGATATAGTACGTCCTTCAGATGGTGGTTTGACAGCTAATTGGCCATTAACTCTTGCTATTTTAACACCAGGGAACTGTAATTCCAATTCTTCACAATTTCTAGGATTATAAATTTTAACTTCTTTATCAGTACCTTTTCTATGTTGATATTTTGAAAGTAATGCACTTTTTAATCTACCCATTGGATTTGGTTCACCATGAACCAATATAATAATTTTTGGATCTACTAATTCAATAAAACCAGAATTTTGTTCATAATCAACATGAGCAGCAAATGATATTTCTTCGACACCAATACGTCTTGGTATTTTGACATCGGGATTATGATTTGAAGGAATTTCATGTGGTTCATGTATTAGTGTCCTTGCCATTGTACCTTCAATTGAATAACCAGTGATTAAACAAAGATTTTTTGGATCTGGGGCCCATTTCTCTAATAAATCTCTTGAAACACCATTTTGTAACATGCCTGGACTTGCAATGACAACACAAGGACCTAAATCATTAAATCTTTCCAAGTTTTTAATCATTTTAATATGTTTTAATTCGAAAGGATTTGATTTTTTATCACGAAATTGTTTCCTAATATTATCATTCATCATATTTATATAAGTTTGATATACAGCCATACATTTTCTTGCCAATGAAGAAGCAAAATAAACATTAACATTCGATAAATCTTGTGGGTGAGTTTCCCAATATTCTTCTAAAATTAATAGTAATTCTTGAGTGTGGCCAAGAGCAAACACAGGTAATAAACATCTACCACCTTTATTTAAAGTACTATGGATTAAACCGGTTAGTTTTGCCTCCTTTTCAGCTCTTGGTTCATGGGTAGCCGTACCAAAAGTAGACTCTGTAATCATAATATCAGGTTTTGAGGTGGGTAGTTCAGCCTGATTTAAATGTCTATTCATTTCTCTTGAATAGTCACCAGTGAACAGGACTTTGACACCACCAATTTCGATTAAAAACATAGCAGCACCAAGAACATGGCCAGCATGATAAGCAGTGAAACGAATGCCATCCACTTCTAAAGTTGAGTGGTAGTCAATTGTTTCGATTCTGTCGAAAGAGACTTGCAAGTCTTCGTCGGTGTATAAAACACCACTAGCAGCATCTGATCCATCAGCAACCACCTGTGTAACCCTAACAAAATCATTTAACAGCCATCGGTATATGGCCTTTGTAGGATGTGTCATGAACACCCTCCCTTTGAAGTTCGTATGTTGCATAACATAGGGAAGGGCAGCAGCGTGGTCCAGATGGAAATGGGACACCAGCAAAACATCGACGGTCGATAAATCGTACTCATCGTAGAACGGTAAGCTGGCCAAGCCGGAGTGAGCTGGGTGGATACCAGCATCCAGCATCACGGTATGCCCACCACGGGAGATTACATGGCTCGAGCGGCCGACCTCATTGCCGGCCCCGAGGGTTACAAACTTCAAAGTGTCGCCTTCCACCTCCGTCTCGCTATTTCGTCTTTTCATACTTGGAGCGTAACTAAATTTCAACAGAAAAAGTTTGGTGGGTGGATGTAGTCAGACCTTATGGGTGTCTGAATGTTTGGTTTTTCATACCCATAAAATAAAATATTTAAAATAATTACAAATTTAAATTTCCTCCAAAATTTTCAGATTCCTGCAAAAACAGCAGAATTGGCACAATTGGATAAAACTCAGTAAAATGACTGTTTCTTTTGTTAAACAGGCCGATTTTAAGGTGGAATATTCTCCTTCTCATATCCGCAAGTGGATCTCAAGACGTACAGGTTTACAGGTCGCACTCATTCAGCAGGAATCTCCCACCGTAAATGGTTATTTTGCCGTGGCCACGGAAATTGAGAATGACAGTGGTTCTCCTCACACTTTAGAACATTTGATCTTCACAGGTTCTAGGAAATATCCTTATAGAGGCTTATTAGATGTTTTAAGTAATGTTACGTTCTCTTCAACAAACGCTTGGACCGCGACTGATTCAACTGTTTATACTTTAGACACTGCAGGCTGGGATGGTTTTAAAATGTTATTACCTGTTTATTTGGATCATGTTCTTAACCCTACTTTGACTGAAAATGCTTGCTATACAGAGGTTTATCATGTCGATGGTGATGGTCTGGATAAAGGTGTTGTATATTCGGAAATGCAAGGTGTTGAAAATACTTCTGAATTTCAGGCTGATTTGGCCGATAGAAGAGCGATGTTTAGTGAGAAAAGCGGTTATTCATCAGAAACTGGTGGCTTATTAAACAGACTACGTGTTTTAACAAATGATGAAATCAGATCTTTTCATAAATTAAGATATAGACCTGATAATCTTTGTATCATTATAACTGGTATAGTAGATCCTGAAGAATTACTTACCGTAATTGAGCCATTTGATAACGAATTACCTACATTGAATGGAAGAAATTATCGTCCTTTTGTTGATGCCGTTAGAGAACTACCGCCTACTAAAGATACTATTCAAATTATTGAATTCCCTGATGAAGATGAAAGTGTTGGTGATATTTTAATATCATGGATGGGTCCTGAATATTCAAATATTTTGGATGACTTGGCAATTGATATATTGGGAAGTTATTTAACTGAATCATCAATTGATCCATTACAACGTGAAATTGTTGAGATTGATGATCCATTAGCTAATTATGTTTCAATTTATCCAACAACTTATGTTAATAATATTACACAATTATCATTAGGTGGTGTGCCAACTGAAAAATTAAAAGAATGTGAATTTAAAGTTAATCAAGTAATTAAATCACAAACAATTTTAGAAAATTTTGATTTGAATAGAATTAAAGATATTGTAGAAAGTTCAAAATTAAAATATATTTTACAAGCTGAAAAAAGTTCAAATAGTTTGGCTGAATCAATCATATCAGATTTCTTATATGGTAAAGAAGATGGTTCTGAATTAAAATCACAAACAGCTGATTTAAAAGAATATGATATTTTATCAAATTGGACTAGTGAACAATGGATTAATATTCTTAGAAAATATTTTGTTGAAAATAAACATATTTCAACATTATCTAAACCATCAAAAGAATTATATGAAAAGTCACAAGTTGATGAAAAGAAAAGAATTGAAACTAGAAAATTAAAACTTGGAAAAGATGGATTAGAAAAATTAAAGAAAAAATTAGAAGAAACAGAAAGGGAAAATAATCAAGAAATACCAAAAGAAATAACTGATTTATTCCAAACTCCTGATCCCTCAAAAATTCATTTTATTAATACTGAATTTGCAGAAACTGGTTTAGGTTCGATTATTAATGAAGGTAGTAATATTCAAAAATTAATTACGAATAATACTCCAAAAGATTTTAAACTTTCCACCCATTTTGAACATTATCCAAGTGAATTTGTACAGATTAGAGCAATATTCCCAACAAATACAGTTCCAATTGATTTATTACCATATATTGATGTTATAATTTCAGAACTTTTATTTAGTTTACCAATTGAATTTCCAACTGGTGAAAAATTATCGTTTGAAGAAGTTATTTCAAAACTTTCAAAAGATATTGTTAATTATTATGTATTTCCATCATTTACTGAACAATTTTCAGAATATATAACAATTACATTTATTTCAAAAAGAGAAAATTATAAAAAATCAATTAAATGGTTAAAAGATATATTATTTTATACAAAATTTGATAAATCAAGAATAAAAGTTGCAATTAATAATTATTTAAATGGATTGCCTGATAAAAAAAGATCTGCTAGTACAATGCTTGATTCAATAATGACTCGAACAATTTTAAATGATAAATCGATGAAAAGAGCAAAAGATATATTATCAACTGAAGATTTTGTTTTTGAATTATTAGATGATATTGAAACCGAATTTGAATCCATTGTTGAAGATTTAGAAAAAGTTAGATCTTCTTTATTTTCATTGGATAATGCAAGAATCTTGGTTTGTGGTAATATTGAAAAGTTAGAAGATCCTGTTAAATCATTAACTCTCCTCACTGATAATAAAGATATTAAAATTACAGGACCACCAAAAATCATCCATAGTCTTAACTTCTTAACTGAAAAGGGTAAATCATTATCTGGAGAAGCAAATATTATTGCAGTCCCAGGAACAGAATCCTCTTTTCTTATTGCTGTAACCAAGGGGCCAACAGACTACACTGATGAAGATTTACCTGCTTTAAGACTAGCAGCATCTTATTTACAAGCTGTTGAAGGGCCATTTTGGAAAGGGATTCGTGGTGCAGGTTTAGCATATGGTGCAAATGCTAGACAATCTGTTGAATTAGGACAAATTGGATTTGAAATTTACCGTGGTACAGATGGTTATAAGGCCTTTAACACAGCAAAAAAACTCGTTGAAGATTTAGCAAATGGTGTAACACCAATTGATGATATTTTATATAGAGGTTCATTATCATCAATAATTAATTCTATTGCATCTCGTGAAAATGATTATTTCTCAACGTCTGTTAAAAATTATCAAAATCAAGTTTTCATTGGACGTGACAGGGATTATAATACAAAATCAATTGAAAAATTAAAAAATGTTGATTCTGATCAGTTAAGAAATTCAATTAAGAAATATTTTGAACCAATTTTTAATAGTAAAACAGGAATTGTTTTTGTTGCTTGTCATCCTTCTGCTGTTGAAGAATTTGAGAAGAATTTTAAAAATGATGGCTTTGAAGTAAATATAGAAGTTGTAACAAATGATAGTGATAGTGAATCAGGTTCGGAAAGTGGATGTGAATCTCATGATCATGATCATAATCATAATCATAATCATAATTAGATCTTGAAGTTTTCATCATATTTTAATGGATTAAAATTATTTTTACTATTTCCATTAATTAATAATGTGTAAATTTCATTGGAAGACTCTGTGCTCTGTAACTCATAATGAAATGTGCTGAAAAAGGATCTGGCAGTGGGAACTTCTTTCTTTCTTCAAAACCTCATGTCAACCATGCCCACCTTAAGGTTCAAAAGTTCAATACCGTAGGTATTTGCAGGGAAATTATGGCATCAATTGATGCATGGGCATGGCTAACACTAAAATGTAATATGATATATACATATCAATCTTTTTTTAACAATTAAAATTGCTTTTTCTGAAGTGTCACCCACAGCGCTTACTTATAAACACAAACACAAACACATACATTTCTATAATTATATTCAAATACATATTTAAACCACTTAAATATTTACTCCACAATGAAATTTCTTAATCCATACATTTTCTTCATATCCGTTTTGTCAATATCGACTACAAAGGCAACTCCTTATTGGAAGGAAGACAAATACTGTGATTTTAACTACAACCAAGGTCTTATATCTCTTCCACTTTTCGCTGATACTCCCCCTTCATTCAGTGATCCTTTGGAGTATAATTTAGTCCCTTATACTGGATTCAAAGTCTTTCATATTTTTAATAATGGCCTCAGAATTGGTTATAATAAAGGTATAAAGCTGGTGCATTGTACTTTGGGAGAAGTTGATAAAGAGGAAATGATAGCTACGGAGTACTTTGATCCTGTACCTTGGAACAAGCCCATATTTGTTTATCAACCTGGAAAAAATCTGAATTCTTTTTATGATTTATTTGCAAAATTGTTTACAAAGGAAAGATATAATATTGACTTTAATAGAGATGTTAGAAGAGTTATCAAAGCAAAACTTGAAGAAAAAACTGTTTCATCAAGAATACTCTATGAGAGTTCTCTAAAGGATAAGACTTTTGATTTAAACGATTTTATGAAAGATTTCACCAAAATTAAAATGGTACGGAGGAAAAAATTTTTAAAAAGAAAGTTACCTATTTTCCTTCCTCATCAATGGGTTGGAGGATTGTTTGAATGCCCAAAACCAACTCAAGAATATCTTTCAACTATTCCTCCAATTGCTGAAGATGCGATCAAATATCTTAATGATTATCCTTGTCCAAATGAATTGGCTATTCCTTTAAGACCTCTCATTGCAGATAATATGTTTACATTTGAAGAAGTTAGTTATCCCAATGATCATATTCTAGATATGGAAATTATTTCAGCAGCGCCTCTTCTATACACTCCTGATCCTTCAATAGATTTACGTTTCCGAGAATTAACTAGAAAACATTGGGCAAAACAATTAGATATCAATGAAAATTATAATTTTACAAAAGAAGATGATACAATCTTTGAAAAATATAACAATGAATTATTTAAGTTTATTCAATTTATAATTCCAGAAATTAATTATGAATTATTATTTAAAATGATTAATTTGGAGTTTGAAAATTTTAAGAGCTTGTTTAAAAAATTTAATCATAATTATAAAATTAATGATCATGAACTTCAGTCAAAATTATTAAACTTTACCAAAAAAGAATTCAAAATCCTTTCAGGAATTCCCGAATCTGAACTTGACTATAAACATGACTACAACAATGCCAATTATATTGATTTAGAACCCTCGGTAACTATGATTGATGAAGCCAAACAAAATATTAAAAAATATATAGGACTTCGTAAGCAAAAGAAAGTACACAACCACAAGTCTGATCAAAAATTATAGATATTTATTATAGAATTTTAGTATGATAAATATAAAGTATTTTGCAAATGATTTTAGATAAACCTTAGTATTTAGCTCATAATTACCATAGCGCAAATTTAGCCTGCTATATATGAACACCGATTATCAGAAAAACAATAGAACTACCTAATATAAGATTTTTATAGTTTCATAAGTTAAATATAGGCCTATAATTAGTATAGCTGGTTAATTCTTCTTGAGGTACCCAATTACAATTATATTAGTATTGTAGTAACGCTGGTAAAATTGTTTGTGTGTGTTAAATATAAAATTTAATTTCAATTAATATTGATCAGCTTTATAATTACCCTTTTTACATATATTAATTCCTTTGTTATATTAATATATATTCATTAACGTTATTGGTTATTTAATACTACTATCTTTTGTCCCCATTCCTTAGATAAAGATGTGGCTATAATTATAAACTGAGCCTTCTTATTTTTTCTTTCTTTCTTCATCACACGCAATATTTGATTAGAAATAATAATAATCTATTTAATATGTTAGTTATGATACTATTAATATTTAATTACCTTAATTTATTAGTTTGTTTCCTCTTATAAACCTTCTAGATCTTCCTTTGGTTTCTTCAATAAATCTTTCTTAATCCATATTTAAATAGAAGTAATGCTATCATAACTGCTGAAGATACTACATAACAATTTAAACATGTACTAAAAAATGGAAGAAGAATATAAGAAGACATGGCTGCAATCAATTGCAATAAAAAAAGTGATTTGATAAAGGATATCGGTGTCGATATCGATGAAATTGGAATGTCCAGGAAGAAAGATACGTGATTCTAAAAATAGTGATAGGGATTAATTAATTAGGATTATTTATTAAATTATGATTAATCATTCTGGTTAATAGTTAACACATAATTATTTGTGTGTTCGATTTCTCTATATTTGTTAAATTTATATATAATAGGTAAACCTTCAGCTAGATATTACCTTACCTTCTAATCATTGATTGGTTAAGCTTTTTTTTATCTAGCTGTCTATCTATAGAAGGATAATTAAATTTTCAAGAAAAATTCCTTTATAATATTAGTTATAGAATAATGTTTGTTTGATGTTTATTGTTTAATGTAATATATGCAATTGGAACCTTTAAATTTGGTATGTACTAATACTTCAAGTATTCTATATTATTTACATTTAAATCAATGGCTATAAATAACTGATTAATATTTTCTTTTTAGTAAAATGAAGGTTCAGTTCCACAAATTTCCTTCATATTATTAATAAAAGTTGTATAAAAATCATTCCATATAGCAACCCCTTCACAATCTTTTAATTTTTTATTTGTTTTAATACCTTTATTTTTATAACATATTGGAATATCATAACCTAAACCAGTCATAACTTTCCAAGGTTTTGGAATTGGCCAATCTGAGAAATGGATATGTTTTAATTTTGAACGAATTAATGTTGAATCAAAATTTGAATTATCCCAATAATAATTTTCAGTTTTTGAATTTTTGAATGAATTAATTGCAATTTCTGTATCTTCAGGATTTGCTAAATATGCTTTATGATTTATATTTACAAATTCACTTGTTAAAACACCATATTTTGAGTGTGGTAATATAAGACATTCAGGTATTGGTAAATCTTTATCTAAAGATTTTTCACGACATGTTTTATAATCAAATACTTTATTAATAATTTCCATATCATATTCATTTTCTTGTCTTGAAGAAGAATATTGTTGTAATAAATCAAAATATACTTTTGATGGTTTAATAATCATTATATGACTACCCCAAATAAAATTTCCATTTATATCGTTGCCCTTTTCACTTTCACTTTCAATTTCATTTTCATTTTCATTTTCTTTTTCTTTTGAAGAAGAAAAAATATCCCACCAATGTTTCTCTGGTACTTCTTTTGGTTTAACTAACCAATAAGCCCTTGGCATTGCAACAATACTTTCAGGTATGAAAAACAATTCATCTAAATTCTGTAAAACCATAGAATCAGAATCCATATAAATAATTCTTTTATATTCAATTAATTCAAAAGCATTTAATTTTGCAATACTTGAACCCCAATTTGTTTTATCAGCACCAGCATCAACAGGTTTTATAATAATTTTATATCTAAAAGATGCTTCTTGAATTTTTTGAAATTCAGGTGATGATTCATAATCCCAAATTTTATTATATAAAAGAATAAATTTTGCCTTTGTTTGTAATTTTGAAAGTTGAGAAAACATTATTATTGCATTACAAAGATATTGAGGAGATGTGGCATATAAAACATAAGCATATTTTGACCAATCAATACCATGATCATGATGTTTTTGTTGTAACTGAGATTCAATATTTTCTAAAGTAGTTTCTGGTATCAGATCAACTATACTTTTTGTGATAATAACTGGTGATGGTGGTGTTGATGTTTGTGTTGGTATTATTGGTTTGTCCACAGTTACAGAAGCAGGCTGAGTTTGAGGCCTACTCAATAAGTAAAAAATTGAAAGTAGGAGAAGTGAAGCAATAAGGTATCTTTTTTTGAACCTTCCTCCAACAACCCTGATTCTTTTTTTAAAACGCTGCCGTGGCCTCCGATTTGAAGGGGCCATTTTATTTATTTGTGATTGTGATTAATTCGGTGTTACACATTTTAAATAGAAAATGAAAAATGAAAATGAAAAAAACGTTTTCCTTAGATGTGAGATGATCATGTTGTACCAATAATTCACTTAACTGTTTTATGAATATTTAGGAGGAATTTCACGAAAGAAATTTGTATTATGTACCGAAACTATTAGGTTCCATTGGACGAAACTAAAGAAACTAACTTTTTCAAATTTTAAAAATGAAACAAATTTCAAAATCATATAATTTATTAAAAAGATTCTATAACAAAACACCATATACGTATACGTATACCTTCATAAATTATATATAAATTATATATATAATATTATAACCCTAAACAATTCCTGCAAATCCATCTATCCCAATCCAAGAACAATTCAAGAACGGTTTTAAAAAATCTCAAAATAAAAAAAAAGAAGCATATATAATTTAAATCAATCGATAATAATAAAATAAAATTCAATAAATAATAATAAAATCAACCATTATTGTCAGGTTAAACAAATGGCTTTGTAAATTTGTATAAAATATAAAACTAATATTATAGTAAAGAAGATAATACTATATAATTAATTCAATTGAGATCGAGTAGTGAAATTTTCATAATTATAATTATAATTATGATAATTTAAAGAACAACTTGTAAAAAATCATCAAGACCATTAACATCATTATCTAAAGCATTATCATAATTCATTAACATTACATTTAAAACATGATGAATTTGTAACCATGATAAATGAATAAATCTAATAAAACATTTACTAATTTGTTTATTTAAATTTGTTAAATTTTCAAAAGTTGATAAATTATCAATATCAACATTATTATTATTTATAATAATATCGGAAGTTGATGATGTTGAGGTTATAAAATCAATATTATTTGGAATATCATTAATAATATTTTTTAAGTTTAAATCATTCATAATATTATTATTAATTAAATCAATTGTAAAAATATCTTGTTTTTCAATAAGATATGGAGTAGTTGTTTCTAAATTTGAATTGTTAATCAAAGAATTAATTGTTGAACAAGCTGTTGTTGATGAAGTATTTAAATCATAAATTAATTTAAAACCAAATATAATTGAAATTAATTTAATACTAAAATAAAATTTCTTTTTTATTTTTGTTAAATTTAATGGATCAATTCTATCAATTGAAGAATGATTTAATTCTTGAGTTAATTTTTTACGATTATAATGATTTTGATTTTGATTTTGATTTTGATTTTGATTTTGATTTTGATTTTGATTTTGATTTTGATTATGAATATGATTATGAATATGATTATGAATATGATGATTATGATGAGTATGAGTATGATTATGATTTAAATTATTAATATTTTCTGGTAAATTATTTGATTTTGAATTATAATGTTTATCAAGTGTTTGTGAAAATTTAGCAAAACAAGATTGTGCAAACTTTCTTTCTTGTTGTAATGTTAATTCATTACAAGATGATAATAATCTTGTTGGAGTAATTGATACGTTTAAAAATTCATCAACATTATTATCTTTCAATGGTGAAGTTGATGATGATGATGATAATAATTGTTCTTTTCTCCAATTAATTAATTTTTCACAAACACTTTTCTTTAATAAATAAATACCAAAATCTGAAAATAATAATGAAGATAATTGTAATAAATCTTCATTTTTAATTAAATTAATTAACTGAGATTTATAATTTGAATTCAATAAATCATTATTATTAATTATATCAAATGATGATGAATCAGAATTTAAAGATAATATAGATGAATCTAATGATGATGTAGAAGAAGCATCTTTTGAAATTAAATGACCAACGTTTGAAATTGCAAAAGGTAATTGATTATCATTTTTATTTAAATTTAAATTTAAATTTAAAAATGATGAACTATCATCCCAATTAAAAAATTGAATATCAAATTGTTTAAATTTTTTTAAAAAAATTTTTTTTAAGCCATTAATATTATTATTATATTGATGATCAATTAAATCACATTTTGAAATAATTGGAATTAAAGGTAAATAAATTGATAATTTTTTTAAATCTTTTAAAATATCATTTGTTAAAAGATTAATATTTGGATCTAATAAATAAAAACAACAATCTATATAATTTAATCCTTGATTTGAAGTAATTAAATGATTTGTAAAACTTGAAGAATTAAAATTAATTAATTGTGTTATATTTTGATAATTATCTTCAATTAAAGAAGATGATATATTTTTGATTGATGTTAAAGAAGTATTAATATTTATAAAATGAATATTATAATCAAGATCTTGTTGTTCTAAAGAGGCGGTTTCTTCAAAGTTTGGGAAATTAATTGTTGAGTTATGAAACAATGGTTTTGTTGAGCAACGAATTGATTTATTTTTAATTTTTTCATCAATATCATGATCATGATCATTTGTTGTTTCAACATCAACGATATGATTACAATTTTTTATAATTGATTGAATAAAATGGGATTTTCCAACATTTTCCGAACCAAGGACTAATATATTCAAATTAGGTAATCTTAAACCAATATCAGTAAATTGGCGTTTTGAAGGCAGAGAAAGTCGTGGCATTATTAAGGTTGGCAAAGAAGCATCTTGAGTATTAGTGTTAGTGTTTGAGCCTAGATGTAGATTCAATGAGTCAATATCGATATTGATATCATGAAAAGAAGGTGAGATTGAACGGGATCTTGAAGAAATAATATCCTGATCGTCATCCATTTGGTCATCCATTTGTACAGACAAATCATCATCCAAAAGCCAGCTGGATTCGCAAAAGGGAGAGGTAATTTCGTCAGTGATGTCCGATAAGATAGGGGTAGACATGGATACCGCCGAACACCCCTCCTGTTCTGAGGGTGCCCTGGAGCGAGGCGAAAGAGGGGCCGCGGGGGCCGCGGGGGGACGCGAGGAAGACGAGGAATGGACCACCTGCAGGGTATCCAGATCGGGGTTGTTCAGCAACTGCAGGATGGAAGAGTGAGGGTTGAACAGGGCATTGCGCGATTTGGCCGATATGGTGTGCGCAGATTCCGCAGAAACAGGCGCAGTTTGCGTGTGGAGGCAGTCGAGGTCGCGGGGTGCGTGGGCGTGGGCGTGCGACGAGGGCGACGAGGGCGACCCGGACGGGTCACTGCTGGAAACCACGAAATGGAAGTTGGAGGCAGCCATTTGCATTCGATGCTGTGGAAGAGAACAGAACAGAACTTTGAAGTACCCCTCCTGCGCACGTGATGTTATCGCCATCAGAAGATAGCACCTTACCCGGCCAGAGATAGCAGGCAGTCACTCGGAATCCGACGGTATCGAAATGACTTCGGCCGAACCCACTTTGGCCGAACCCACTTTGGCCTCGACTTCCGAATCGCTCTCGTCCCAATTGTCCTCCAAAATCGAATTCATCAGGTAGTCATGTCGGCGATTAGCTTTCATTTTTATTATTGAGGGATCCGGAGATCCATGCAGGGTCAACGGTATCACTTTTCTCGGGTTTATGTGATATTTTTCCGGAGAGCTAGTTAATTCTCTGGTTTGCCCCTTTTTGGGTGTTATGAAAGGACTGATAATCCTGTCCGGCGGAGGTGTTTCCCGAGAAAGAGAATCGTTTATTATCCGGAGTTTGGGCGATTTGGGTGGATCCATTAGTTTAATAGTTGTAACTTTACGCGATGCAAAATATGAAGTTATTGTTGTTTGTCCTGGTGCTAATTTCTTGCTTCTCGTTCTCGTTCTCGTTTTCGTTTTCGTGTTCGCTTTCGCCTTTAACTGTAATCTCCAATATTCTACTAAATCAGGATTTAATACTTCCATGACAGAAACTGGTATAAATTCTTCTAATTTAGATATCTTTTTACTTTCTTTTTCAATCTTTTCATAATAACTTTGAATTTCATCATCAATTGTTTTTATTTTTGTTTCTCTTCCTCTTTCGGATTTGCTTTTCCTATTATAACTTTGATTTATCACTTTACCATTGATAAAATCTTCAATTGTTTCAACCTTTTCATTTGGTAAATAATCTTTCATTAATAAATCTGTATTTATAATTGTTTTAAAAACTGAATATTTTAATCCATATATTATTTTATCTTTAATTTCGGATTTAATTTCAATTAATTTTGATAAATATGGATCTTTTGGAATTGTTTGATTTTTTAATATATTTAATAAATAAATTAATGAAAAATGTTTTTGAAAATATAATCCAATTGGTAAATTCCTACCAAAATATTGATTTTTTTGAAAAAATTCGGCTAATAATGTTAATTTTAAATTATCAATTGTGTGTGTATTTGTTGTTGATGTAATTGAATTTGTATTACTTAAACTATATTTCCATTTTTCTTTAAAATCTAAAATTTTATCATTATTTGATATAGATGGTTTTAAATATTTCATAATTATTGAATCTGATGGGAAATCATCAATTAAATTAATATTTGATACTTTTTTACCAAATATTAATTTATTTTTTGAATAATCTTTTAAATAATTATTTATTTTAAATTTCCAATTTAATAATTCATTTTCTCTTTTTATTTTATCATCATTATCATTAATATTATTTGAAGAAATATTTGCAATTGAATAAATTTTTTCAAATTCTTTACATATATTAATATTATCATTTTCATTTTTATATAATGATAATTTAACTGATCTAATAATTGATAAATTTAAAACTCCTGAATGATAATCACCACCAATAAATAGACAAATTAATAAAAAATGAAATTTATTAATTTCTTCATCTTCATCTTCATCTTCATTTTTATTTAAATGATACTTTTCTTGGAAATATTTTGAAATATTTTGAAAATTTATTGGTGTTACCCAATTATTTGTTGGATCCTTTTTTAAAAAACTATCTTCATTATTCGAATTTAAATTTGAATTATTATTTTCAAAATCTTCAAAATCTTCAAAATCTTTACTTTTTTTTAGTTTTTTGGAAATTGTTGCACTTGATGGTCTATCATAAATAAAATGTGAATAATTTTTTAAAATCTTATCACCGCCAAACATTAAAACATCAGAATCATTTGTCAATATAAAATCACAAATTTTTAAATTTAATAAATTAACACATTCTGCTTCTGCTTCACCTTCTGCTTCAAAATATTCAATACCTAATATTTTTAAAATTTCTTTAACTTGTTGAATATCTTTATTAAATTTATAATCTAATCGTTTTATTTTATCTTTATTATTATTGCTAATATTAGGTTTTGTTTTTAAATCAAATTGTCTTTTTTCCCATGGTTTATCAATACCATCAAAAACTAATATAAATCCAATATTTAATGATAATAAATTTTTAATTCTTTGAAATATGATTTGATAAGTATGCATTTTCCAATTATTATTATTTGATGACATTTGTCCTTCAAAAAGCCACATAAAAGCATCGATTGCTATTATCATTGATCGAGAATGTTTTGAATGGAATTCCGATGAAAGAATTGGTAATGCTTTGATTTGATAATGGTTAATATCTAAGATTAGTTATAATGTTTATGTTTATGTTTATTAGGGAGTAAAGATGACTTACGGATTCTTGGTTCATTTGCTTCAGAAACAACATCCCAAAGACTATTAAACATATAAGTTTGTATTTAACCCATATAAAGTAAATTTTAATAAAGAAACATACTGTGAAATTCCCATTTTAAAATAAGTATATAAATGAATGGTTCTTGGGGTCGGTATTAATGATTTGGTATAAAGGAGGTTGAAAGGTTTAGTCGAAAAAATAAGTTTTCAACACAAACACACATACAAAACATAAACACAAATATAAATTTACAACCCCTCATAATAATATTTTACAACTCCTTGATTATATGAGTATCCCCAAAACATCCCATACACTATATCCCAAACGATGGCTTTTATCAACAGGTGTCCCAAATAGTGTTTGTAACGATAAACGACGTTTTCAAAATTATAAACCATTAAAACCGAATCAAACTCCAAAATTAGTTGATGCATTTGGTGGTATTGTCCCAATACTTGGTATAGGTGATGTTTTAATAAAAATTTATAATTCTTATAATGAATCTTTGGAAATTTTAGTCAAAGGTGTCTTTCATATAATTGGACAAGAAAATATATTACAATTACATTATTTATTAAGTAAAGGTGTTGGTTTTAAATATTCAAATGATCCAAATTCATCTACAAATAAAAATTCTAATGGAAATGGTAATGATACAAAAGGAAATGATATGGCAATGTTATTTTCAATGAATGGTTATAATTTTTTATCAGTTCCACCAAATCCTAAAAATAAATTATTTTATTTTTATGAAGAAGGTTGTGATTTTTATGATAATATACCTGAAGGAGTTCATCAGATAAATACATTATTTATTGCTGATTCGGATCAAGATGGTGATGAGGATGATGATCTATTTTCTTTTAATGAAACAGAAAATTAAAGATATATATCAATTTATATAAAAAATAAAAATTAAATTAAATTACACATGCTAATAGATTAGATAATAATGTTATGATTATTTCAGAAATAATAAATAATCTTTAGGATCATAATCTTCATTAGATAGCAAATTAAAACACTCGATAAAATAATTTACTAATGATAACAAAGTAAATTCCATTGAATTTCTATTAACACCTTGTTGGTCGTTTATCTCAATTTGATCTTTATTTAAATCATGATTAATTAAATCAGTCCATTTTAAAAAATTCGTTTCAATTCTTTTAATTTTTAAATTTAAATCATCATTTAAATTTTCAAATTGAATAATTGGTATATTAATTTGAATTTTATCATTAATCTCATTATCAATTATTAATCTAATAATTAATTCTTGTAATTGATTAGATATTAATAAATTATTTTGAAATAGATTTGTTTGTAATTGAATATTATTATGTAAATCTTCTTGTTCTTCATCTATACTAGTATCTGGGGTTGTTGAGGATGATGATGGAATGATATTACATCTGATTGAATAGATTGTTTTTTCATCTGTTTTTTCATAAATTGATATTGTTTCTCCAAGGTGATGTTCAAGAGATTTCATTTCATTAATAAGTTCTTGATCGATGTGATTCTTTTTCTTTTTCTGTTTATTTTTAGCTTTGGTTTTGGGTTTCGATATATTTGAATCATTAGTTTTATTACTATTATTAGATTTATTAACTGATGGTGAAAATTTATCAGTTGATGTTGATGCAGATTTATCAGTTAATAATGAAGATCTATTATTTTTCAATTTAACAAATTTTATCGTTTCTCTTTTCTCCTCACTTAAAAATCTATCTAAATTATCATCTAATTTTTTCATCATTGTAATTAATCCATTACCTTTTCTTAATCTTCTTTTTAAAATTAATTCATTAACTTCTTTAACAATATCATTAAAACCAAAATCAATATTTAATGAATAACCTTTTGGTATATCATTATTTAATGTTGTTAATCTTACTAAATTATCATTATTTGAAGTACTTGTAGAAATATTTGAAATATTTTTTGGAATTTTTGGATATGATGATGGTATAAATAAATTAAATTTCAATTTTGAAATATCATATGGGAAATCAGGATCAGATGGTGTTAATTCAAATAAAATTGATAGAACATCAGATTCTAAATTTATCGCATCTTGCATATGATCTTTAGATTCTATTAATTCATTTTTTAAATTTGTATAAGAAGTATAATTTATAATTTCATATTCATTTATTTTTAATGGTTTTAAATGTTTAAAAAGTTTTGATAATTCTATTGTTCTTGCAGATAATTTTGGTTTATTTTGGTTTTGTGTTTGCGTTTCTTTGTTTTTACTTTCATTTTCATTTTTATGTTCATTTGTATTTGTATTTGTATTTGTATTTGTATTTTTATTTCTATTTTTATTTTTATTTTTATTTCTATACCTTTTATTAGATTTATTTGACAGTTGGGGTTCTGTAGTAGTAGACATATTTGATGGTGTGTAAATGGTGATGGAACACAAGAAGATTTAAACATTATATACAGACAAGAAATAGACCAATCAGAGGTCACGACTCATTTTTACTCATATCCCCCATCTTTTTAACGTTTATCAATAGTTTTCTCATCTCCAAAATCTCGTCATTTTCCTGCTTATCAGACTCATTTACATTTTCAGCTAAATTTCTATATTTTCTTTTTTTCTTCTTTTCACTACTAGATTTTTTTTCATGCTTTAATTGTTTAATTATACCTAATCTACTATTTTCAGGATCATTCAATTCTTGTAATTTCATTGCTAAGATTGATCTCGCATGTTTTCTGTTTTGATCTCTCGACCGGGTCGCCTGTGACGATACAACGATTCCTGTGGGTAAATGGGTTAATTGTACTTTACTGTTTGTTTTATTGATCTTTTGTCCTCCCTTACCACCGCCTTTTATGAAGACTTCAGTGATTTCATCTTCATTTATTTTGGGTCGTGGAGGTAACGGATTTTTCAACAGGATTGGATTTGTGTGGAAAAGGGATTTCAGGCTAATTATTGGTATTTTGAGTATTTTTGTGGGTTGTAGCATTTGTGGGTTGTGTTTAATTTAGTTTACAATGATATTTACGATGATTACGATGGATCAACAATGAAAGAAATTTAAGGTCGCGAACAAGGTTTCCGGATAAGGTTTCCGAACCCGTCCGAAAAGCCCCAAACTGAGTAATTCTGCAGCTGTGATGCGTAAAAGACGCAGCGAAACAGCTCAAGAAATCGACGATCTCCTGCTTTTCCCGACCAAAACGTCGAAAAAACCGCAATCTCGAGACTCGGTCATCCGTACACCCTACCCACGCCCACGGCGCCTGATTGGCTGGATCGGGCTTCCGTCTCCTCCCGCGTGGTGTCCCGCATAAACCCGGGGCTGGATTACATAACACACACATATACCCCACAAATCTGGAAAAGTCTTCAGACTCCTTCAGAGTATAAATAAACAGCAATTTCTCTTTTCCTTTTTCTCCCATTCTCTTTGTCAATTGTCTTTTGTCATTTATAGAACTATTCAATCATGGCTCCTGCTGTTAACATTACTAAACTCCACCCACAAGGTGTTGAACCTCAATCCGAAGTCGAAGAGACTTTGTACAGAAGTGCCCACATCGACTACTCAAAAGTTCACATCACCCATAATCCTTCTGTTCCTCAATTATATGAAGATGCTTTGGTCCACGAACATGGCTCTGCTATCAACTCAACTGGTGCTTTAGTCGCCTCTTCTGGTGCTAAGACTGGTCGTTCTCCAAAGGACAAGCGTGTTGTTGATGAGCCTTCATCTGCAAAGCACGTTTGGTGGGGACCTGTCAATACAAAACTTTCTCCACAAGCTTGGGAAATCAACAGAGAACGTGCTATTGACTACTTAAACACAAAAGATAGAATTTACGTTGTTGATGCCTTTGCTGGTTGGGATCCTAAATATAGATTAAAGGTTAGAGTTGTCTGCGCAAGAGCTTACCATGCTTTATTTATGAGAAATATGTTGATTCGTCCAACCGCTGAAGAATTGGCTAATTTTGGTAAACCAGATTTCGTCATTTACAACGGTGGTGGTTTCCCTGCAAACAGATTCACAACTGGTATGACTTCTTCTACCAGTGTTGATATCAATTTCGCTGCTATGGAAATGGTTATCTTAGGTACTGAATATGCTGGTGAAATGAAGAAAGGTATCTTGACCGTTATGTTTTACTTACAACCTGTTGTTTATAACAATTTAACTTTACACTCTTCTGCAAATGAAGGTGAAAATGGTGATGTCACTTTATTCTTCGGTTTATCTGGTACTGGTAAAACTACTTTATCTGCTGATCCACATAGATATTTGATCGGTGATGATGAACATGTCTGGACTAGTGAAGGTGTTTTCAACATTGAAGGTGGTTGTTACGCTAAATGTTTAGATTTATCTGGTGAAAAGGAACCTGATATTTTCAATGCTATTAAATTTGGTTCCGTCTTAGAAAACGTTGTTTTTGACCCATCCACAAGAGAAGTCGACTATGAAGATTCTACTTTAACTGAAAACACAAGAGTTTCTTACCCAATTGAATACATTCCAAATGCTAAGATCCCATGTTTCTCAAACCATCACCCAACAAATATTATCTTATTGACTTGTGATGCTCGTGGTGTCTTACCTCCAATTTCAAGATTAACTCCTGAACAAGTTATGTATCAATTCATTTCTGGTTATACTTCAAAGATGGCTGGTACTGAAGAAGGTGTCACTGAACCAGAAGCTACTTTCTCCGCATGTTTCGGTCAACCATTCTTAGTCTTACATCCTATTAAATATGCTCAATTATTAGCTGAAAAAATGAAGGAACATAAATCAAATGCCTGGTTGTTAAACACTGGTTGGACCGGTCAATCTGTTGCCAATGGTGGTAAGAGATGTCCATTGAAATACACTCGTGCTATTTTAGATTCTATTCACTCTGGTGAATTAGCCAAAGCAACTTTTGAAAACTTTGATGTTTTCAACTTTGCTATCCCAACAACTATCCCTGGTTCAACTGTTCCAAGAAATATCTTAAATCCAAAAATTGGCTGGAAAGGTGATGATTTCAGTACTGAAGTTTCTAAATTGGGTCAATTATTTGCTGAAAACTTTGAAAACTACATTGATCAAGCAACTCCTGATGTTATTGCCGCTGGTCCTAAGTTTTAAATAACCAAAAAAAGCTTGCACATAAAGAGAAGAAAGATTTGAAAAGATTTATTATTATAGATCTAGAGTTTACATTTCTTATATTAATCCACATCTTTATCTGGATTATAGAGATTACAAGGGAAATAAAAGATAAAAGAAAAAAAAACAATAAAAAACCAGTATAAACTTGTCCTTTCTTTTAAATATACATGTTGTTTTGAAAAAAGAATTGGTTTTCTATTTTTGTTAATTTAATGATGATTTGTATTGAGTTTAATAATTTTTAATAAAAAATTTGAATAAATTTATGACATAAAATATAAAGTGTAATTTCTTGATAAAGCTTCTAATTATAATTATTTGCCTTTAACAAAGAACATAATTAATTATGTTGAGAGTCAATTTAGGATAGAGAGTTGTAGATTTACATTGAATTATAGGTGATGATGTATTAATCGGATCATATCTTGATATAATTAATCAAATTTAGCTTCGATTTTGAAAAACTCATGCATTTATGGTATCATGATTCATGATGAATCATTGATGATTCTTCTTCTTACCTTCTCTCAAGTATGAACTTGTACAATTATCATAAGATTAAAAAGTATTTACGATATCTCAATGCGTACGAAAATGAATATTAATTGATAAGGATACAAGAACATTAATTATAATGTTATCTATAGCTAATCAAAAAAAAAAATTTAAATTCCAAAGCTAGTGCTATATAGCTAGCATTGGATCAATCAATGTCAAAATTATGGGAGTCTTATTTTTTTTTTTAAAAATATATATTTGAAAAGTTGGATTATAAAAGGGTAGAACGTCAAAACAATTACATAGAAGATCTAAATTTAAACTATTAAGGTACCGGTGATAACTTATAAGTGCATAAGTTGCTATAAACGCATAAATAGCCAGTCAGAGCAAAGGGATTTTCAGTATTTTAATAATACATGTAGGTTCCATTAACGCTCAGTACGGCTAGGATTATGTATTATCTCAACTAACAGTATCACCCTCTCTATTAGGACAGAAACCTAGCCCCAATTAGGGTTTTTGATAGTCAATGGGAAAACTACCTCCAGAAAACCTCTGTCAGGTAGACCTGTCAAATGATTTAGAACCCACAGGAGTCTGTGCTTGACTTTTAATGAGGGTCGTCCTTTGAGAAACGTTCGGGTCAGGCTTACTGTTATATTAGATAGTAACAGTTCGGGTTGCTTTGTTCCTTAATTATAATAATCTTGTTGGGTACGGAATCTACCGGATTTTTATAACGTACGGCGGTTTGGATGTGTGATTCATGGAACGAACGATTTGTTTCTAAATGAGTATAAAATATAATTGAATTTGTCGGTGGAATCCTGGTCTTTTTGGTGCATTCGAAGTTGCTCATGCTCTATATGAAGACAATACTTTAAAGGGGCTTATCATGATCACAGGTTTGGAAAATCCATTACAACTGCAATTGGAGGTTCAAATTAAAACTTATGATCCTCACAGCTAGAAAAATTTATGGTAAACATACGTGTATATGGCGAAAATAAATTTCAAAGCTTGTGAAGACAAAAAAATCATGTTTCGAAAGGCTATCACCAGTACTATCATAATGAATGAGTTGTCTTCTGTATTCATTGCCACTATTCGAACTGCTTACACTTTCGGAAACATGAAAGGAACAATATAATCATCTCAAATCATATGCATGTGATGACAAGTCTTGATCAGTTGAGATTTTTATTAAAAACCCCACAACTTAGATTCTCATCATCAGAGGTATTGGATAAACTACCATCCCCTAAACTGTGAATATAAGAGAGATAGTAACTACGAGATCCGGCTCGAGAAATATTTCTTCATCCCCATCTTTCATGTCAAATCGCTTTTGTTTCGACGTGAAAGAAATTTTTTACTATAGAGTTGAGCCACTGCGGTGACTGTGGGTGATAACAGCTTCATATTTGGATTCTAAAGATAAAATCTAGTGGATTAATTGGAAAGAGTCATGGAGGAGCAGATACACTGGGTTGTGGATTGGCATATAAGTTTCTTACTATGTGTGACCCATTAGTATTGTAAAGATTTGAGATTACTTAGCTAGCTTGTAGCAGAGAAAGGCCCCAGGTCTACAGGTGCCCTAATACGGCTGGTACTTCTTCCCACTTTATCGATTTGAAATTGCTGCATCGAGTTTCCACTCATCAATATCCCAGTCTCCTATAGGATCTGATGAAGTCATGTTCAAGATGCGAAAGATGATGTTTATGTTTATATCCTTGACTACAAAACTGAATACTTCTGTAGCCGAATATGTTGAAAGAATGATGCTCTTTTTCTACGCTACATATATAATTTCCTGACTACAAACAATTTAATTAAGGAAATCACTCAAAGAGTGAAACGTATTCTTATTTATAAAACTTTATATTTCTTAAGCTTTTTCTTCCCTTTTTGACAAGATTATTTATAGTTTTAAATTTTTTTTTATTGCTTGAAATGTGCCCATATTAAAGTTTCCCAGTTTATTTCATTTAACTTTTGTGACGGTGGTCCTTGCTGATAATGTGCGTATCTTATACTCTTTAATTCCTATGCCTTGTCTATAAATTGTGCCTTCTCTTCTATATTTTTTTCCTTTGATTTCTAAAAAAAAGGTACCGGTATAGTTGATAAAGTTCTAAGTGCCTGTTTCTCCCAGTTACCCCCAAAAAGCTAATTGGCCTCTTGTGAATTGTTCTAAGGGTGGTATAATATCCAACATAAGCTGTAAAAAATATTAATTGTAGGTCAATGTTCTGTAGTCTTTGAGTTAATAATCAAAAGAGAAAAGACAACGTCAAAAAAAATCACCAAGACCTCGAACCACAAATTTTCAAGATAATTAACCGACATTAATAATACTTCATATAGCCTAGAATATACTATTCGACTGAAAGTATCGCATTCATTTTCAACTCCTTAAGCCTTCATTTCATCATCCAGCTATAGCGCTGCGGTGAACGTTCATTATAATTTAATTTAAACACATCACCATCTTTTAATAATGATAATCTAGTAAGTCGTTCATGCTAGTTATTTCGTATTAATAACTCATTCTTATGATTTTATATATTCTCCTCCAACAAAGTTCGTGCTGTTGACTAGTTGTGGCCATTTTAGACATCCTTAAACTTCCAGCCATGCAGCCCTCATCTTGTTCAAAATAAATATGTGGAACTCTAAAGCGCAATACCTATAAGTATGATCATCTCTGGAAATCCTGCAGCTGAGATTAAACCTATAGCTATTGTTATATAGATCCAATATACCTTTCCTCTTAAAATGCTTTGCTTTGCTCTTTGGCCATGGGCAGTTGAAAAAAAGAAGCTTCTGCAGCCGGCCATCATAATTAAGTATGATTACACGTTAATGAAACGCTAGTACCATTGGTTAGGATGATGTCAGCCACCCTTCGTAAGAGGGAAAATTAATATTCAAAAGGCAAGCTTAATTTTATCGAATGTTGGATTGAAACCTAATTATAGCATGTTAAGCTTTAGAGAAATATTCGAAAGACTGCAGCTCGTATATTATGTCCCTTACAAGTCTGGACTCTGTAGACTAAAAAGCGTTTGGCCATAGAAAAGCCATATGTATGGTCACTGGTCAGTAACAACCTCTTGAGCTTTCAGAAAATAGATCTTATTACTAAGAGAAAAGAGCACGTTTTAAAAAATTGATTAATGCACATGAATAAAATTTTGCCAATTTATGTGGGCAGTTGTATCTCGCGATCCCTAGATCGACTATCGCAATTTCTCCTATAACTGAATCTTCCACAAGTTACAACAAAAATTGGTAATACATTATAATAAGATATAGAAACAATCTTAGGTGATCCATTATAGACCAAGCAACATTGATTGGGTATATCAGAAACCCAAATGATCGCGACATTGTAATAAAGCTTAGTTATAAGAAATATGCATCAAAAGAGAAATATAAATTTCCCAAAAAGCAATATTAGAGGGTCAAACAACAAATGTGGATAATAATGGATGTGTGCATTATGCAAAAATATTCGAATTCTTCAAAAATATGGGGAGATTCTTTTAATTATGTAAAATGTTCAAATTAATAATTATGTAAGAAATAAATGTAAAAAATAACAAATGCAATATAAGATCTTATATGTATATTATGTAGTGTAACATACTATTTTTCTTGCGACCAGCGAAAATAGCCCTTATATAACTTATAGGTTCATATAATATGTAAAACCCACAACTTATTATTCTTGAAACAGGCCTGGGAATAATACTTTTTTTCCAAAAATAAACTGTATAATTATATGGTCAACTTTTCATTTAAAATACACACGAACTACTTCCGGAAACATGCAAAATAATATACAGATACTGTATTTTCACTTAATATCGGACACTTGAAGCACTAAATATTCTGACATGTGATGAAATAATATTCGGACATGTTTTCGAAAATTCGGAGGATTATTCTCCGGAAATTACCCAAAATCTTTCTTTTTCAAAAACCATAATTAGTGGAAATGTCCGATTCTAACTTTCTTTGTAAGTAACAATTTAAAGTTCTTATTCCATATCTTCTATTTAGATCGAAAACCGCCACAGAAAAAAAAAATAAGAACCCAAAAAAAAGCAAAAAGGAAAACTCCGATACGGGGAATCGAACCCCGAACTGCCCGGTGAAAGCGGACCGTGCTAGCCGTTACACTATATCGGAAACAATTGTTGACCAAATCCAAGGGGTGGCCGTCATAGTCGTCTATGGCTTTCAGTTAACCAAATTTGGGCCTATATTAAAGATTAGGGTCGTAATAAACTTCTACCTAAGGAAGAAACTGAGATACATGAAAGACAAGACATTCTATTATATCAGTATCAACTTTACACATTCCCAGGTTTACTTACACTATCATAAATTATATATTATATAATTTCTTTTTTATGTAGGTTTAAAAAACATAAATAAACAAAATACATTGATATGATATAAGCAAATGAAGGTCTATTCACATGCACATTCAAGATCTACTTCATCCGAATTATCCTTATTCATTATGTCCTTTACATTCATAAGCCTATTGAATGTTTCGATTTTCTTGACTCTTTCTGAAAGATCGACGACTTGTGGACCAAGACTATTGGCCGTATATCTACTTGTTGATTGTTTATCTTCCATTCTAATTATCTTATTTACAGTTATTAATACCTTTAGTTCGTGTATTAATTAATATAAATATGTTGATAATATTGATGTTAAAATTTAGTATTGAAGTAGTGGAGTCTAAATATCTATCGAACTATCATATATATTGTTGTGTCAATTTGCACTGACTTGATTGGTCAATATAATTTTATTTTAGAAACTTTTAATTGTATAAGGTGAACTTTAACATGATACGATAGTGCCATTTATAACTTATATTGTATGTTTTCCCTATTCGGATCTGAAATTGGAATATACTCTTTCGTCAACCTGGAAGTAAGATTCCGGTAAAACAAAAAGTATCAGTATTATGAATAATAATATCTCGACAATGTAAAAGTAGAATTAACATTAATATTATCTAGCGCTGATCAATTGTAACTTCTACAATTACTATTCATAGTTATATACATGTATAGCTATAAAGCTATTGTACTTGTAAGGTTATAAACTTATATAGTTAGGGTTATATAGGCCTATATGCTATAAATTATAATCTTCACCCAGCAAATATATATAATCTTGTATACATTGTTATGTATTAGAAAGCAAGGTTAAAATAGAGTAATACTATACTATTATAATGTTAGCGTTATATTATAATTATGAAAATTTTATATTTAAACCCATGGCCATTATATTGTGAAGTCATCTCAGAAGTAGTTATCCTTATATATTAATATAATTATATTAATTAATAACATCCGATGGAGGTGAATGTTAATGGGTTCCCAGTGGAATTAGTACCTTTCTAGATCTATAGGCTATACATCGACTACACAATGTACATAATATTTTCTCCTTTGTTTAGATCTAGAAGATGATAGAATATCAAAGAAAAGGTTAGAAATAATAGAAATTGTACGAGGTACAACATATATACCATATATATTGATTTGTAAGGTCTTATAATTAAAACCGCCAAAACTAACTTAGGTTGGTACGAATATATAAGTTATAGCTTTTGATGCAGCTGCTTATAAATTTGTATGTATTCCATTATTTCCATACATAATTAACCCTACACCTGATCTTGTGAATTCAAGTTTTGTAGACAATGAAACCGGAAATAGGCGTTACTCCAGTATTTTGTAAAAACAAAGCTTAATGTTGAAGATTGAAGCATTGAAGATAGTGAGTTGTATGTTTTCAGGATGTCTTAAAGGTAAAACAAACATAAATAGTAATCATAACATATGAAATATACAGTATGCGTGAAAATATCATGAAACTTAAAATACATACCAGTTATAGGAGAATTAGTGATCGCGATACATACTGGCCGTGGTAGACTCACGATCAGACTAGTAGCTAATATTAATAGCTATGGTACTAGGCCTATGGTTAATATTATGCTATTTTTAATTGTTGGTAGCTGCAGTCATCTGTTTATATAAATGCTTTATCCAACCGCCGACCTTGTTGTTGACTTTTTATTCTAATTTCTGTTTTTCTTGAAGTTCTTTATTTTTTAGAATTCTAGAAGCAAGAAGACAATTTGTTGGATTCCATAAAATCACGTAGCATAATATTTTAAGTAGGATAATTTTAATATAGGTTTATTGTTTAATTTGTAATATTTTGTATTAAAAATGGTATAAATTTTTTCAGTTGCAGAGTTCAATAATGTTGATTTTTAGGCATAACAATTATATAATTGAATTTCATGAATTCGACTCCACATATCATATAATTTGAAGCTATCTTACAGCGGTGCATTTCATCGATTCCTTTTCAGCTCTCTCATACGATTACATAAGATGAGCGTGATAATATATTCATCATGATTTTTAGGTCACATGATCGTATCTGTCATCCAATCCTGATCAGTAGGTTTTGTAGTAGTAAAATTACTGCATACCAAAAACGTTTGATCTCACAAATTTAGAGTAACATAGAATATAAATACATATAATCATTAGCTTTAGAATGGAAAACAATTATCCATCGTAAATTTTAAACAAGGAATTCCGTCTATGTCAAACTGGAATTAAATGTTAGCTTGTTTCAGTAGAAATTTAAGATTTGGGTATCTTAGATCTGAGATCTTAAGCTTATAATTACATAGCACGGATTTTCCCCATACAGGGTCATACTCCGAAAATATATAGAATTGGATCATTAAGGATTGGAATTCAAGTAAGATAATGGGAAGGATTTTTAATTGATTTAAATTATAAACGTGAAATGGAACTTTTGTGTAAATTTTGTGACCTTTCAACGAACTTTCATAATATTATGTGGCTTTTATGATTAAAAATAAATACAATTACATACTTATAACATACGTATATATTAATATTAGTACTAATAAGTAAACAATTGTAAGTCAAACTTATAAATTTTATATATGTATACCGATTTCCCCACCTTATATAATTGCAGGCTAACTATAGGCTAAACCACAGAAGAAATATCGTCTATTACACCAACTACGGCTAAGCCATTGATTGGTAAAATTTCTCCTATACAGGAGAAGGATTTTTAGTTCCCCTCATGATACCATTCTGTTGACATGGTTTGATAAAAGGTCGGCAGTGATTATTTGTAAATCTGATTGGTTTGTCCTAATTAAGTAGTCAAAAAATTAAAAAAGATAACCGTGGTTCCCATTCTGACAATTTATAGAATGATACAATCAAAAATATTTGAGAAACAGATTAATAAAATAAAATTTAAAAGAAAGAGGAATTGCTAAAAACATTATACAATTGCAATTATAATTAGATGAATTTTTCATTATAACTTGCTTATAATCATCATGCATGTTTATTTATGCAAACCACGACCACGACCGCGAATACGATGATGATGATGAAGAAATATATCGCGCTCTGTTTCACAATATTAAAATATGAATAACTAATCTACTGTAAGAAATTGAGATCAAGATCATCTCATGTGATTAGGTAAAATTTCATCAATTATTTAATGTATAACAATGATATAAACTGGTGACTTTCTAAGAAGTGAATGTACTTGAAATACAACTATGTAGTAAATGTATCAGGCACTTAAGCTTAGATAATAGAATTCTATATTAAGCTAAACTTTGAGTGCTTTAAAACTAATACTACCACTATACATGTACAGCATAAGAGGTTTGCTTTCCTTCGTAAAATCGGCGTCTTTCTAAGGGGGTTTTAATTCTTGCGTATATGTAAAAATGTAATTATAGGAGAGATCTGGATATTGACATAGTGGTGCGACACTCTCAAGTGCCATCCAGTCAAGGTGTTATAAATAATATATAGCGACATCAATGGTGTATGGTATGAAATTCCGTAAAGCGTAATTATATTGAGATGTGGAGCAGATGAGCCAGAACATTGGGGCTCCACTTCTTGCTCTTAATATCAGATGATCATCACAAACAAGAGAAAGTAGCCTTAAGCTTCCATTTTTTACCAGAGAATTCTGTTTTGAAATCTGAAGTTACCAACATCGGAAGCCAAGGAATATAATATTCCGCGGCCAGTTACTGCTCCTGCGCGGCTAACAGCACATTGCGTATAGACACTGAAAAGTTTTATAATTTTCAATTACATGAGTTGATTATAATTATTAAAGCATGCTGGAATCCTCCAGAAGAGAGTGCCTTTCATATTAATCCAACACGGGGATAATTGATGATTGATCAGTGTCCAGTGGATAGATCAACATCATAAAGTTTCTGTCCGTAGTAGGCGTATGACCCCAGCTCTAAGCTAGGATGCTGCTAGGATTTCGACAAAGTATAAATATGATTCTTTCATGGGATTATCTGATACATGTAGTATTATATTATTCTCTGGATCTTCTTCAATCCACACAATTTGAGGATTAATATTAATTACTGGTTTCAAACGTTTGATTGCTGCAAATCACTCAAAACGGGTCTTGCATACCCAACAGTCCCAATGGGCCTGTTATCCAAAAATATATTACCTCATCCGATGACTCGCAGCACAAGGTTTCTGGAAAACAAAATTTAAAAATCTTTTTTTTTTCTGCAGTTTCATATTAAAAGGGCTGTTATCTCTCTTTCTTCCTTCTTTTCCTTTCCTACTTCCTTTCACAATATTGTGTCTCCGTCTCAAAAATTCATCTCGATTTTTATCTCTAGATGCCTTACGCTTCGCCAACATTATCCAGAAGGTCTAGTGTCAGCAGCAATTCCACATCATCGAGTTCTCCGAAACCACCCCGACCTATCTCTTTTCCTGATAATCATGACCCACGCGATCCACGTGAAGGGCCATCAGATGACTCCATCAATCATACTTCGATCGATGGTTCACACGGTCTTGATCTCTTTTCGGCCCTCCAGTTCCCAAACTTAGTTCTGTCTCCGTCCAATCCTTCTTCTCATCAATGGTCCTCTACAAATCAGATTATGCAAATTATGTCCAAAAAGCCACATTCTTCGGAGCCTATATTAGAACCGAAGCACAGACGTGTGTTGTCCGATAATACAAAATTTAACACTAATCTATCAAAGCTGGATCTTTCCAATATTTCCGATTTTCCTGATCATGATCAGAACTCAAAGGACACACCCATTTCACCGATCGATTCTGGCATTTTTTCTCCATATGGTTGCGGAACATCTTACACATCATCACCACTCGTGAAAAAGAAGTCGGGTGAGTTGGTTCGTTCATCCCTTAAGTTGCCTTCTCTAAATAGACCCTTATCTCTCCCGACACATTCAAAATCAGTTCATTTCGATACTGGCCATATGACAGATGTGAGACATTTCAAAGATAATGAAAAACCAACTGCGGTTTCAGCAAGTAGCTCACCGACAAGACTGGGTAGGCGATCGGTTTCTACTGGTAGAATTAATATCAATTGGAACCTAGACGATTCTGATTCTGAATCTGATGATGGTGACGATAGTGATTTTGCTCAATCATCTTCATCTTCAACCGATAGTGACGAAGAAGATTTGTCCCGGAGATATAATTTCACTAGGAGAAGAAAGAGAAGACAAAATTGGACTCTCAATTTGCCAAATTTTCCAAATAATACCCACCCAACTAGAAACGGTGCTGTAGTCTTTTTGGACCGTTGTTACATCAACAATGATAAAAATAGCGTGATTGGACATGTGGCCGTGAAAAATCTTTCTTTTAATAAGTATGTTTGTATACGATACACTTTTGATTACTGGAAGACAGTTACTGAGGTAGTTGCCAAATATAATGACGATAATCCAAAGCATTTACAACAAGAAGGTTATGATCGTTTTACTTTTGCTATTGAACTTTCTGCTTTACCTCCTTCAACATTAAAATCAAAAGCAATGTTCTTTTATATTCGTTATTCTGTTAATAATTGTGACTACTACGATAACAACAATACTCTTAATTATGAGATTATGTTCAAACTGACTGATCCCTCAAAAAATGATAATAAGCCAACAAACGTTAAACCCAAATATAGTAAAAAATCATCTGATTTTTCATCTCTAAATTCTGACACAGATGCTTTTCTCTCTGCATCAAAGAAAATTAATAAAGACAATAATAGCAAAATTCAATCCGTGGAAACATATACTGACACGTTGGACGAATACCTTAGATCAATTAGGTCTCCTAGAGTTTTATTTTCATCACCACGTTTGGGTTCCAGCAGTTTTGAATCAATGGCACTAGCAAATCCATCGGGATACAGATTTCCTTTATTGGATAATGATCAAAATAATGCCGTGGGTTATGAAATGACTGGGTCCTCTGGCTCTTACTTTGATCGTACACAAAATGAACGTGGTAGACCAGCTGATCCAAAACATACATCAACTAATGGAATATATGGAAAATCTTCTACTAATGATAATTCTACCATCAATAAATCTTCTAAGCCTTTTGTGGCTCCTCGTCAAATGAGTTCAAGTGAACGTCCAGCTTTGGATTCGACAACATACAAAAATATAGTGGAAAGTTATTGTTTCTATAGAAGCTAAATTGATTAACAAAACTCTCCCTCTCTTCTTTTACCTTGTAGTTATGATTTTAAAGATACATTGATTAGTTAATGCGATATAGTCATATTTGATGCATCGTATCCTGGTGATAATATTGTGTTCACTCACTTAAATGACTGTTGATCTTTACATTTGAAACTTGAAAAATGCGTCTTTTTTCTTTTCTAACTTTCTATTTTACAATTTTTTTTCGGAATTTCATAAATAGCGAGGTTTTTTTTTATAAACACCTACTTTTATTACTCACTAAATTCATATATCAGTGCTCCGTTTATTCCTGTTTCTTTTTCTTTTGTTTTTTATATATGTATTTTTTCTCTTTTCTTTTTTTTATTTATTTGTTTTTATGCATAGCTTTTTCTTTTCAAAACATTTTTTTTTATTATTAACTTACGATTACTAATTGTTAATTTATGATCATTATTATATTTATTAACACATTCGTCATTAATTGGTAGGTTATATTGGTTTATTAATATCCGTTGATTCAATAATGATACAGTACAGGTATTTCTTTCAAGCACATGCCTTATTAATATAAGCATACTAACTCAATATTATTTTTTATTTATTTATTAATTTTTTTATTCACATGATTATTGGTTCTATTTTTCATTCTTTGATTTGTTCGTGTGAACTGTTTAAAACTAAATTTGCAATTTTGGCTTTGGAACGAGTTGGGTATGTTATTGATTTGATATATTTTGCTTATTTTATAATTAATTTCTGCAGTTTGGTTTATTTTTATACCATCTGAAAAACTAATTTATTTATATAAGCGCATATTGTTATTCTCTGATTTTAGTTTTATAAGGATTTTTTTAGTGTTGAAAGATTGTTTATATATAACATATATAATTTGAATAAAATATAATTCTTGGAATATTTTTCAATTATAAAAGCAAGAAAATGTCACAAGTCATTTATTACTAGTTTATTGTTAGCCTGTTTTGAAGCTTAATCCTCATTTACTCATTTAAATAGCTTGTGTTCGCCTCTTTCTAAAGAACTTCTTTCAATCAATAATCTACAATACAATGCAAATATATCACAATTTATTTATAACAACCGGTTTCGAAACATAAGTTACCAGTTAAGATAGATAGATGTTAATGTCATTAGTGCATCTGGCTTATTAACTCTTCTTAATACTTATTATTACAATTTATTTACGACTGGTTTGCGAAACATAAGTTTAGCAGTTACGCAAACCCAGATAGATTTAGTATAAATTACAATGAAAGAACCTGAAGTTGTAAAAGATCTTATTCCTATAAATATTATGACAAACTACTTTTATCTATTTTAGGACAAAAAGTACAATTGGAATTGCAAGCAAGATGTTCGACAAAATATACTCCAACAATGTAATTAGCTAGGCAGTGCAATTGCCAACCGTTGTGGGAGATAGGAAACACACTTTAGATTTTCCAATTGCAATTAATAGGTGTATAATTTGTTGTGAACTTACACACAATACAACACATATCACGAAACTTTTACCGAATATCATGAAAAAAAAAAATAAGAAAAAATATTACTGATCTTTAATGACTCCAAGAAGTTCAAGATACGAATCTAACCTTTAAGAGAAATATGATCCAAGCAATTGTGGATAACATATCAAATCTATGTGTTTAGAAAATTAACACCTTCATCTTCGTACGAGGAATATGCTTACACATTTTCAAATATTATTTTCAAATACAGCCAGATGATTGTGGACCGTTGTAAGCAGTAAAATATTGGTAGAATAGTAATGACAGTATAGCTATATCAGTCCTAACTAATGTACCAATTGAATTGGTATTGATATACGATGCAATTGGTCCATATCTACAATGTAATATTACCTAGCTTTCTGTATATAAATTTGATTAGTCACATACAAGTAGTTGGTGTTACAGCGTAGTTTGGGATAACCCGTAACAGCTGGTATAATGTAGTTGTACCTTAGGACCAATTATTTATTGTTTACAGTGGTTCATAATTAGCAAACTGTATAAGGCTTTTACCTAATCATCTTTTCTTAAATGAGGTCTATTAATAAATTTCACATAGAAAGTGTATTAAAGGTTATATAATGTACCAGTATGCTATATCTATAAATATACCCTTACATTAAAAATGAACACCAAGTTTTCTTAATCTATTTTCTGTAACCAAGAAACTATCAGGAAATATATCATTCAAATGCGGATCAATGTGCTTCCCTAGATATTTGTTCACAAGATACTCTGCTGATTTATAAACTCGAGTCATTCCATGTCCATTAAAACCAGCACAGATTAGAACACTACCGCCTACTTTATGTTTAACTTTATCAATGACAGTAGTACCACCATAGTTATTAATAATAAGGCTATCACCAGCTTTTTCAAATAAACTATCCGGAAGTTGACCAACAAATGGGGCTTTATCCTTAGTAAAGCCCATTATTCCAGACCATGCAGATAATTTCTCCAAAGGCTTTAATTTCGCCAGTGTAGAATTTCTTAATTTGTTAAATTTATCATTCCCATCTTCAATTAAATCTTTCTCCTCATCGTTTATATTTTGTGTTTGCTTTTTTAGTTGAAATCCGAATTGACTCTCTAAAAAAGTATCAAGGATTTTATCGATATAAGGATTTAAAGTAGGATTATCCAAACCACATTCACCACCTTTAGCAAAATGCCTACATCCTCCAAAAACAACATAATGCTCATTTTCATTATCATTACTTCCAATTTCATTTGGAGGATTTCTATGTTTCGGGAAGATAATTAAATACTCATCTTCGCTGTTAACTATGTTTAAATAAACTTTTTCATTATTCTTAACACTTGTCGAATAATGAACTACTTGTCCCCGAACAGTAGTTACAGAATCTTTAAAGTTTGGTAGTATTGACCCAGTAAATCCATTTGTTGCAATAACAACATCATTGGTTTTAATTATACCTTTAACAGTTTCAACAGTATATTTATATTCATCGGTGTCATCGTTTAAGAGAATTTTATTGGCCTTTGCATTTGTATAAAATTTTAAGCCATTTAGAACAGAACGAAGTAAGAACCAATTAGTAAGGAGGTAGGGGTTAATTGGTGTTCCTTTCGTTGTTATCGAACCCCATTGATTTTGAATACCAAGCTTTTCGGCAGTAGTATCTCTATTATATATTTTCAAATCATCAATATCACCCTCACCGACTGTTCTAAGCAATTCGATCTGCTGTCTAGCTTTGATGAATGCAGCAGGGGAAGTATAAATAATCCAAGCTGAATTTTCCTTGCCATGAGTCAAACTGTATTCTTCATCTGTGAAATGTGTCCAACACTCAATGTTATTATCAGATATTAATTTTTGTAATGATCTGTATGTTTCAAGTTCAAAAAGATTTTGTTTAACTCCTTCTTCCAGTGATTTATTGTACTTTTCATTATTATCTTCCTCATTCTCAAATTCCGATCTTAACGGTATAAAATCATAAGAATGGGGGAACAGATGGCCACCATTTCTTCCACTAGCCCCTTGACAAGCTTCTCCATCTTCCAGGAGTACAACTCTAGGGGTTATCTTATCTTGAACTTTACTAGAAGTTTCCGTATCCGAGTGTTGTTTCTTATCTTTAAGTAGATGGTATGCAGTACTAGCTCCACTATATCCACTACCGATAATTAGTACATCAGTAGATTCTGGGAGTTTCGAAGTAGAATTATGGTCAGCTAATATTGACTTTTGAGCCATCCATAGCGAAGATGTTAGTTTATCAGACATCCGGTATAGATTTGAAGTTAATATTAGTCTGCTATCAGTAGATTTGGATGTTTGGGTTTACTGTTCATATGGAGAGCTTTCTAATATGAAGAAATATCCTTATTTCGATTATATACAATAACAACATAGCTGATCATGAAAGAAGCCATAATATTTTCATAGATAAGTCTTTAAGTTTATCTAGTACTTTACTCCCTGAGTACAAATGTAATCTAAGACCACTCGTCTTCATTATCATTTCAACTTCCAGATCAATTAACATTTGCAATTAGCTACAGATTCATTTAAATACATATGCATTGTTATTGTTTCTATCAAATTTGCTTTCTCATTTTTATTTTATAGTTATTATACAAACATCAATATTTATTATTATTACACACCCAAAATTTCATAAACCAAAAGAGCTAACTAACTCCAATTTAACAAATAAAACTTGAAAACTAGATATTTAGCAATAATTATAAGAAGAAAAGAAGAAGAATCCCCGATTTTATACATATTCATCATCAATCAAGGGGTTAACTTAGAAGTTTTTGTATTATATTGTAATATTGTCAGTCATGAATTGAAGTTAACGTTTATAATGAATCTTTGAATATAGCTCAACACCAATATCTATAGGCTCTATAGTAAAAAGGCCTTGAAGCGATATATTCCTTATTATCTGCAATTTCTTGTCTTAATTCATCAAGATCAAACTCTCTTCTACCAAGGTCAATATCAATCCTATCTGCTCTAATGTACAAAATCCATTGTTTCTTGTATATCTTATGACAAAAGTAACTAATAAGAATGATTGGAGCAGCCAGGTATGCCTGGAAAAAATTGGCTGCGTTAGCAGTTTTCGAGCCAATAGGGAATAAGCCAACCCAAAATTGAAGAATTAAAACAAGAATGTTAAGAAGAACAGAATATATAGACCCCCAAATTCCAACTTGAGAGGTGAAAACCAATTCATCAGTTCCTCTTCCCCTGACTGCTAAAGCATATCTAAATCTCAAATGACAAATGCAAATAGACATCCAAGTGAAAATGAACGATAAGCCTGTAAGAGATAACAGCCAGTGGAATACATCAGTAGCCTTATCGGAAGCCGCTACAAAAGATAAAAGGCCAAATGATAATGTGAAGGCTGTGGCAACAAGTGGTCTTCCACGATTATCAATATATCCAAATATCTTTGGTGCTTGACTTTGCAACCCTAATGATGCTAGAGTTCTGGAAGCAGCAAAAACCGCAGAGTTAGCTACCGATAAAACTGAAATTAGGATGGCGACATTCATGACAGTTGGTAAGCCTTTAATCCCAGCATTTTTGGTGGCTATTATGAAGGGACTAACAGATGAATCGTAGTCACTTTGTCCATCATCCAACTTAGAGTCATTATATGGAACTATAAGTCCAACAATAAATAGACCAAGAACATAAAAGATTGTGATTCTCCAAAATATTTGTTTTGTGGCCTTTGGAAGAGTACGCGCTGGATTTTCAGCCTCTGCAGATGCTAGACCAACAATCTCCGTTCCGGCAAAAGCAAAAGCAGCGACAACAAATACAGTAGAAACACCTTTAAAACCATTTGCAAATGCACCTGGATCGCGCCAATATTTGGTACCAATGTATTCACCTTCAGGACCTCCACCGCAAGCAATTACAATACCCAGTATAATGAAACCTACAACAGCAATCACCTTTAATAGAGAGAGAAATAATTCAGTTTCGCCATATCCTCTAACTCCAAATAAATTTAAAATAACAATCAGAACTAAAAAGACTGCAACCAATATTACTGAATTAAAGTTTGGGTGCCAATAATTTATGATAATTGAAGATGCTACCAATTCAAGTGGCAATAAGGTGCACCATCCTATAGCATAATTCCAACCCATTGCAAACCCCCATGAGGGATCAATAAATCTTGTTGAAAAAGCCGAAGCACCACCTGATATAGGGAAAGCCACTGCTAACTCACCTAAAGCGTGAATAGTACAGAAAATCATGGATCCTATTAAAATGAAAGCAATTAAGAGTCCAGCCGGACCACCACTTTGTAGAGAAGATCCTGAACCGATGAAAAACCCAGTACCAATACAACTTCCAAGTGCGATCATTTGTAAATGTCTCCCCTTCAAGACTCTATTTAATGGAACATTTGCTGTGGCAATAATTGCTCTCTCTAACTCGGGTAAAGATGGATCTGGCTCATCTACTTCAATTCTTTGGAATGAGTGCTTAAACTCTTCCCATTTGTTTAGCTTATGAGTCTCCGAATGGTTATAAAAGGAATCTTCATCTCCCGATCCAAGAGGATACGAATTTGAATAATAATCTCGATCGTTCTCATTCTTCGAATATAACATCTTGGGAGAAAGAGAATGGAGAGTAGATTATTCAATGGATTGTGTGTAGCATCTTATAGTAAATTTTCAGTTATCTAACAATTGTAATAACTAAATTCAAAGACATATGCATTATCCCGTTTACATGGATATTTATAATTGGCTGTTTTATTGCAGTTGTTAATCGATTTTAGCCTTGATATCTATATGCACATATATGAATATAATATATGCATATTACCGTTATCGATTATAAATGTTGCTAATTATAATGATGTTGTAGTCTTAAATTTATTATCTAAGAAAATATCCCATGGCCAGATCTAGATGATTTAATCTGGTTCAACTCTCTATATACATGTATATATTTGTCATTTTATACATAATTATGACATTAATCTTAGTATTCATATATATATATTCACCGGTACCTAGTAAACTAGTAGGTGTTGAGTTCTACTATTCTGAAGTTAGAATAAATTTTGAAAATGGTAATTATTGTTAACAATATAGATTTAATACTATTATATATATATATATGTGTTTCAAAAGTTATTTAATACTTTCAAATTCAAATTGTCCACATGCTATAAATATGCTTATACCCACAGCAAAGCATTCATAAGTATAGGTACAATATACAATTGCAATACTATCGTTCGAACTTCGAACCATATGGGCCCACGCATTACGCATGTGTCTACCAATGGCAACTTTACAAGTACAATATTGGTAATAAATGATCTCTATAACCTACGTACATACAGCGCTCGATATTTACACTATGTTATATATATAGCTGAGATTATAACTAATTAAATAGATATCTCTTATATGTAAACGGATATACACAGCTATTAGCTGTAGACACTAAAGAGTCGGTTGGTTATCTATATATATGATAGATCTAGCTATAGATCTAACCTAATGGCGGCTATAGATTCGAAGATACGGCACTTAAGATCAATCTTATTATTATAATCAGGCTAATATGGAACCATAAATCAAAATGAAAGCTGAATTATATATCAACGCATGTGTCGCGATCGTCACAAGCAGCTCTGCAAGGGAAGACGGGCCGCCGTACAAAAATATAGATTATACATGTCTCAGTTAAAACATCTTTAATTTTCTTTATCGGGTTAGCACATTTCATTTATGTAGACGTATACGTAATTCTTATTTAAGGCGGTGTTTATTAACACTGGACTCTGGTTAATTACATTAACTAAAGCGTAAATTTGCGCGTAAGATTGACTCTGCAGTTATAGATGATAAACTGATAATATTAATATTCCATAACGATATGTTGTAGGCTCTATAATTATATAATAAGTCAAGAACCCCACTCGAAAATTATACTCAAGTTTCGATACTTGAGTAACAAATCATCAGTATTTTGAATATTAAACATTCGGCAATGTAGATAAATATAGAGAATAATTATCACCAAATATAGTCTCAGAATACTCTGATTTCATGATTATCAGTCATCCCCATATATAATTTCGGTAACGTTATTGCCGGTATGTCCTATTAATATGCACTATCTATTATGCAGGGATAAGGAATAACTGTATGGAAGAAAAAATGAAAATTATCTTGGTCATGATCTTAAATTAAAGTTACGAAAAATAATGTTGACATTTTGCTCTGTAATGTGAACTATTCGTCAAATTGAATTGGAATTACTAGTGCCGAGACATTGAATAAATAATCGATATCATGTGACGTGTGGGAAACACAAACCCGAGAGAAATCTATACATGAATTTATAAGAAATTTTGATTTATTTTAGAGGAGGGAGGTTTTTTAAAGGGAAATCAGATATTGAAGTTATTAGCCTTTGACAAGTGGCTTCTTTAATTATAACATTTCGTTGATTTGAACTGAAAATAGACAAGTCGTGATTGAAGACAAGTTTCAGGTAGTTCATTGAGTTTTCGACCATACGTATACAGACATATTAGTGAGAGTCTGTGTTTTCTTCTGTTAGTTGTTTTTCTCTTTTTTCATTTAGAATCATCCTAAACATCACATGTAATGCTTAACCTGACTGGTGTAGAAATGTTCCAGCAGTCAAGCCAAAAAATATCGTCATCTGGATTACTAATTTTCATTATCTACCGGTATCTGAATTTTGAGTAATAAATTTTGGTATCATATGCAAGATAAATTTAAAACTCAATGGAGATCATATTTGGCCTTGTTAACTTATTGTGCACTGATTCTGAATAAAGTGATCCTTTATGGCTGGTTTTTTTAGCAGAAAGACTTATTTTTTGTTTTTTCGTTTTTTATAAAGTTATTTTTTTCTCTTTTTTTATTATTTAATAAATTCAATTATCTTTTATTTTTATATTTTACATTTTTTATTTTTTTAGATTTATTTTTTTGAATTTTTATAATTTCTAAACTCTGAATTATTTTTGGATTTTTAATATTTTCTAATGTCAATGGTGTACTGTTTTGTATATGATTTAAAGCATTATATTATTATTATTATTATTGAGAGTAGGGATGCCTCCCTTTGTAACGCTTTTTATTGCGATTGAATGTAGAAATAGTTTTGGAGATGTGTATAGCTTCTTTTAATTCGGCATCACTATCATTATCCGATGACTGTTTTTCCAAAGATTTATCATATTCAGCAACATTATCAATTTCATGAGCATTAACAATTTCCTCATCAGTTTGTGAACGAAGCTCATGAAGCGATGTTGGAAAGGCTGAAAACATATGATGTGTCGGAGGATGAATTTCGTATTTAGAAGAATTGGCTTGGGGGTGCAAACAGGCGTTATTATCAAATACATCCACCAATATTCTTGAATATCCCTTAAAAACTATCCGGAGTGGATTTAAGACTTCTAAGAGGGGGAAAGCACTCATAACACATAATTCCCCTAAGATAACGAAGAGAAATGCTTGTCGTGAGATTGGTGCTGCTGAGCTGAATACACTAAGTCGGAGAAACTCTACAACAGAAAACACAAAAAGTGTATATTGAAAAATCATTATCAGAATTACGAGATTAAATAGATTTTAGTGATAGTATTAAATTTAATTTATATTAGTTGTTGGTTAAGAAAATGGTGGTTGAAAATACCAATTATGTTGTGTCCGGAATCCTAGTACCGTCCGACCCTGACGGTACGTATATGCATATGTGTATTAATACTAGTTATCCTTCTATCTTACCGTAATAGTTATCGCTAAAAGAATAAATCTAAATCTGTTAAAGATAAAACTTTACAATTTCATTCCAACTTCCAAACCATCGTAAGGTCGTCAATATAAGTTTAAACTCACCAAAGATAACATAGTATGTGTGTGTATATACCATATATCTTCAGCTTATTTTTTGATTTAATATTGCAACTAAATTAAGATCTTTCACTAAACGAAGGTTAACTTTGTATCAGACTTTATTTAAACCATTTATTCACTTTTATGCCTATAACCCTACATGTAATCTCGTTTTTGTTTAAGATGACTTTAATAATAATATAAATTTTACACGAATAAATACTTCCAAAGGAATATGCGATAAAGAAGTATTCATTAAATCAAATTTGATAATATCATATAAAGTAAGAAGGTCGGTACGGCAAAGCGAATCTTTGCATGAGTTCAAAGAGCAAATGCGATATAGTTTTCATCATTGTCCTTTGGGTACGGGCCCAAACGTCACCTACCTCGGTACACCAACTTTTTTTCACAACCAAAAACAAAAATATTATAAATTGCATTCATGAAGTTATTGGGGTATAACTTATAAAACAATTCTCCATTACTTACGTTTGTATACTGTATCAGGAATCTTAGGATGGATGTGCAGAATTTAGTAAGCTTAAGCATTAATCATGACAGATAGCTGGTGTAGGTACTGGGCAGTTTGTGGGGAATTTCATAGAGAAAATGTGAGATAAATATAGAGAGAACATTGTTATGGTATCTATGGATAGCCAACAATCTAAAAGGGTGTTATAACTGGTCAATCGGACTAGAGTTTGACATTGATATTTGGTATTAAAACTGAAGCTGCGGAAATGGGTTTGGTAAGCATCACTTCTATACGTTTATTGCTCACTCTATGTACATATAATGGTTTTGTGCAATTGGATTCATGAACTTCTTCCTCCAATGATGAGCTTCTTCCATTCTGTTCATGAAGCCAGGCATTAAACTTGTCTTCAGTTGTATTACTTGTTGCTATTGTCGACACCATTAATATTTCTATATAACTTATATCATGTGGATTCTATACTGGTAATAGAGTAGACGGGTATTTGTGTTTATATATAAATAACTTTTGTGATATATATTGACTAATGAACTATTTATATACATAATCAATTGAACAGAATTTTCGTTAATATTGAGTATATTTTTGCACCAATATATTGCAGTTGTTGTATTGCGGCTACCAGAGATTGTATGACTATTTGGTCCATTCTAACAAGGACAGACAAGAGACAAGAGACAAGAGACAAGAACAAGAAATCAAGAAATTAGGAATTCAAATATATTCAAAAGAGTGATCTAAATCGAACAAAAACAAAAAAACAACGAAGTAACTTCAATAAACTCTATAAGAAATTCCCGCCAAATCCACTTCTATTTCACAATATGATCAACAATAAGAGCTACATATAACTTAAAATATGCCTTATACCTACTGAAATTCCATTACGATACTTATAAGGCCTTATATATATCTGGACCTGTTAGATATATATGAATACTATATTATGCTTTAAGACGGGCATATAATACATAAACCGGATACAGTAATGTCAAATTTAAAGTGATCAATTTTCGTGGAAATGTTCTGTAGCTATCGGACTCACAAAATATAAAGCATTTTTCTGATTTTCGAGGTATATTTTGTTTACTTTTTAATAGTCATAAATTTTAAGAGACTAACTACGTTTTCGGCTAAATAATTCATTGAAATATTAATGAACTACCGTCTTGAGAAATATTTTCTGGGAATTAGTAAAATACATTTGAAAAATACTTTTCCATGAACAAAACACTTCTACGAAAGAACAGAGAAATGGTTTCATACAGCCGGCTACGGAATTATACAGATTACTTATCCGAGAAATTGACCAAACATTTTTTGGAATTAGTATAATTATTGTATCGTATCTAAAGATTAATAAGATAGAAAATAATAAAAATCACTACAAAACAACTACTCCTAACTTAATTATTTAATTAGCTAGTATAGTTATTCATTCCCATATAGCCATAGCTACTACAAGAGATTATCATGAATGAGGAAATGTCAAAACACATGTATACCATGGCCAATATATACGTAAAGTAACGTAACACATACACAGGTAAAATTAATAGTTAAATTTGTAGTTGAAATATACTTATATCAAGATCAGTTATATGTATAATATTCCAATCAGATAGAGAGGATGGAAAAATCCTTGCTACAAAACTTTACACCTCTTATTGTAGTAGATATCATAACATAAGGCTAACATATTACAGTTATACTACTAAAATAAGGGCTATTATACAGTCTTTTCACTTAATATCGGACACTTGGTGGACTAATTATTCAGACACTCGGTCATTCGGGGTTTCCAATAGAGTATATTAGTAAACACCCCTATATATAGAAGGTCACTTATCTACTCGGTTCGGGTAAAGGTCCGATTACTTTATTCTAAAGACAATGGGGATAATTTTAATGAAATATGAAATATACCATCAGTAATTACCGGGCCATCCAAAATTGAAATTGCTTTCTAACCACGAATTGCAATAGCAGAAACAAATATAAATTATTAGAAATAGTATTACAAAATCTACTTAATCCTATAAATCTGATACTATATATTCGATATATTTTTTTTGTAAATCTTGTTGTAGCTATAGTGCGAGCGGTATTCTACGATTTGACATATTGAGCTCACATTTGTTGTTGGTATTCCAATTTGTGGTTGAGGTGTAACAATTTTAGGTAACTTTATAAGCTGACGGTATACCTAGGTGCCTGCAACTGTTCATTTTATAATAAATTCATTCCAGATATATTGTTGATAATTTTCAAGTAAGGATGACCTCTTATATCATGATATCAGAGTCGTAATATTCCGAAATGGCTTCTACATTATAAATATCTGGGCTGCTTAAATTGCAATTGACATATGACACCAATAACCGTACGCGTGATTTTACATTTAAATTTAAATTATCTAGTAGTGGTTAGGTATATAGATTTACAATATATAACTAACTTTAAAGACATTTAATGAAGAGTTTAGTGACTACTAAGATTAAATATAAGTAAAATCGTTGCTATGCTATAGCTACACATATAATTTTCACACGAAGGTCCTGAAGTAGATTTAATATCATACATATGCTAAAGAAATTAGTACCTTTTGTCAAAAAGTGTAAGCTGCAATTTGAAACAGCGAGGAAGTTTGAGTGAGTCTATATATTGTATTGAAATTTATAATATATGGAGCACTATTACGATATCTATTGATTGAAAGCTGAGAGAATCACAAGAGGATACAGCCTACCTCAGTTACAAAAGCTTATAATACTAAAGAGCACGGCTTGTAGTTGAGTTAAATTGCAATAACATACCAACACTAGTACTAAGTCGGCAACTTCGAGAAATAGAGCCGATACTATAGCTAGTTGTAATTATGTATGGTTTACAGCCAACTTCGTATACGGATGCAAGTAACTTCACATCTCAATTTTACCAAATATGCATCTCAGTGACAGAATGTATTCTAAAATTTCTAATAGTATTTTGAAATCTTAATATTTCATTGGTTATAAGGTTGTTATTTTACCCGAAATCCGATGCATTATAATCATATAATGATTCATATTCCCTTCATCCATGACCAAGTATTGTCGGCTTACAATTGAGGAGAGAAGAAATAATGAAAAATTGGACCCTTGCATATCGGCAATTTCGTTTTATCAGCCGAATTTCCCGATTTGTAATATATTTGGCGTTACCACTTTATATATAAATAATATACGATAAAGCCCACAGAATAATGATACTATTAAAATAATAGCAACTATATATATTGTTTAGTTTTTAAATTATCATTGACACAAAAAACTGAATTTCTGTCGTAGTAAGGGTTTGAAATAAACGCTCATTTGCCGCTTTTGGTATACATTATTAATATTATAGGAAATGTGCTATATTAGTACGGTTACGGAATGAAAAAATTTATAATTAATATTTCACAAACACTACACCTAGCTATAGTTTTTTGAAGGATCATCTTGATGATATTACTTTTATATTTAGCTATTTTATTAATCAGCTTAGATTGTCCTACATCTAAAACAGACTATTATAACTTATAAGGTATATTATACGCATTGCATATGCATTTAACAATTATTTAAGCTTAAGCTGTCGATATTGATCTATATCAATAACTAGTTGATTATACATTTATAATATTTTGTAGCTAGTTAATAGTTATAGAATCAAACTTTTAGTTCACAACCGTATCAATATATGTAATCTATCAAATTTTTTGAATGTGCCAAAAAATCTGAATATGATTAGTAATCCTGACTAACACACACTAAAAGGGAGATTAGAGAAGGAGAAATTTTATTCGCCCTCGGCCATTATGAATACAGAGGTTGGAGTTGGAACTGAGATCAATTTAATATATATCGCAGGAGGGTAACTCTTTTTTGCCCCAAAAAGGGAATAAAGGTGTCAGTTATAATTACTCTTCTTCTAATCGCAATTGCAATATCTTTAAGATTATGATACTAATTATAATTAATAGTCATCACGATGGTCATTATCTTCATATAACTTACATGCATTACATATATACTCATTTGGGGTTAAACATAGATACGTTTTTAGTATATACCATATGAAAGCTTCTAATTAATGTCTAACCTTATCTGCTTCTAATTCGAAGTCAACAAAACACCTCCTTTTCTTCCTCATATTTGTCTTAATATATATTATCTAGGGATGAGCACAATTATGCAATTGTTTTAATTTGTAGATCTTATACTTTCGAGGCTCGAGCTTTAATATTACAGTGCGGCGCGCTTAATTTTAGATGACCGTCTTCTGATAGTGAACAGCTGATGGACCTCATGAGGGTTCTCTTAAAATTATCTTAAATTAGATTATCGATAGATAATTGTGTTTATATTTATATAAACAAAATCAGAAACAATCGAATTGATACTCGGCTTTTATTCTTAATGTACATGTCTTGAATTTAATAGCTCAATTACGTATCACAATGTTAACAATTGTCCAGCTAACTATTATTTTGTAGCATATCTGTATGTTTGCCTTACATAAGAAGGATTCCACAATTACAAAGGCTGGAAAACGCAAGGCTTCTTAAAACTTCAAAATTTGAGGTTTTGAAAAGAAGAAGAAAAAGCTCAAGGTTCAACAGGTGAGTACGGCCCGAAAATCACTCGGATCCGGAGTAATTTTGTTTAAGCACGGAAGGAAGAGAATTAACCAGTCCTCTTTGGATCTTTCCAGCAACCTTATGCTGAAATTTGTTATTTCCTCCAATAATAGCTGAGTGAAATTTACTAAGGAATACTGGGCTAGGCCGAGCGCGGATCCGGGGAAACAGAATTTTAGTTAAAATATAATACCTGGAAAACACAAAATGGAAAATGAAAATGAAAACAAACACGGCAAAACGGCAAACCGGCAAATCTATGCAGGACAAAATGTACTCGCATGCAGTGTCGGCAACTTAAAATTGTGTTCCACCCGGATCTACCATAGCGAAAGAAAAAATAATGTTTTATAAAAGTAGCCCTGTCCCCATAAACAAATTAATTATAAATTTTTACTCTATTCCTTTTTAAGAAAAGTCTCGAGATATTTAACGCAGTCTCGCCAATCATAACAAACGGATAAATAAAGGACCAGATGTTATCGAGTATCGCATACACATATATCTTGGCAAGTAGGGCTAAGGATAAACTTACCAAAGAAGCTTCCAAAACGGATTTAGATTTACGAATTTTGGTCTGCCATGCCAATTTATTAGATTATTTAACAGAAACAATACAAGAACGAAGATTACAACCAATTTCGGATATCAAACTTGACGATTCTAAGCCTATCCAAGATGATATTAATGATGAACAAACTACGGAGACAATTGAAGAAGTATCTGAAACTTCATGGGATGAAGTTGATCAAGAACCAATCATATCCGTTGATGATAAAGATGTCGATTATGAGGATTATGAATCTGAAAATGAATACAGTGATAATGATTCATCATCATCTTATTCTTCGGATTATAATTCTGATAGTGAGAATGAATATGATAATGAAGGTGAATTAGAAGAAGAATCCAGAAACACTTTAAGTCGGTATAGATCAATGCCCACTATTGATGAATTATCAGAAGATGAACAGACAGATATAGCCGACTTGTATGACACTGTTTTTTCGGATTCAGAGGATCTCGTTGTAGTTCGTTCCAATCTTTTAAAACCACAAACAACTGAACATGATGAAGAACACGAGGAAGAAGTTGATGGACATACAATAGAACGAGCGCCTTCATTAAACTATTATTCGTCAGAGGAGGAATATAGCGATAGTGATGAAGAACACCATGAAGCCATTGACTCTCGAGTTGAAACTATTCCTATTCACAAACCACATCACCATCATAAATATCATCATAATCACCACCACCATAATCATTACAGCGTTCATAACCAACATCAAGTTCTAATTGCCGCTGTCTAGTCACAATAGTATTTATTTAGATATTTATGGAGTCCACAAGATAAAATAACCCCATAATTCTGCATTATATATTTGTCATTGTTTATTTACGTTTGTTTTCTGTTTTATTATTTTCTTTACGGAGTTACGATTTATGATCCTGTTCAACATTTTATTCAATCACAAAGCTATTACTCTATGTATATTAAATTATATTAGTTAAAGATTTCAATTATAAATTAGTTTTCTTTGGTATGAAGAAATATTATTTCCCCAGCATAACTATGAATGCAATTGAGAGTAAAATACGATCGCGATGATCAATTCCCTATATAAGCTATTTTTTGAGATAAAAATATTACCATTGGTAAAATTTGTATAGATTATAATTAATATTTTTAAGGGTAAGATTAAAACCGTTTATTATACTGATATATATTACGATTCTTGGATTATACTCCAAAAGAAACACCTCACAATGCATATGCATATCAAGAAATTCCTCATGCAAAAAATTATCCACAAATTCACGCGGCTACGCTAAAAGCGCTGCATACCTACAGTTTGATTAAGGGAAAATTTTTATATACGACACCAGTGCTTGTTTACAGTTGCCCTATAAAAAGAATATTTAGAAAATTTGTACACCTATTAGAATTATGCCCGCGGATAACTTTTATAAAAATATATCAAATAATATATATATTTTAATAATAGGATGGCTCCAAATTCCGTTATAATAAATTATTATCTTGCTGGTTTAATAAAATTTAAGAACTACAGTAGTATGTATGGGTCATCACTGACTCATCAGTATATACAGATTCAAAATACTAGATAAAATATATAATTATGAACACTAGTATTGATTAGAAAATTCCGAATTATCTTATTCCTGTGTGTGAAGCCTCAACATCCATAAACCTTCTTCGTTCAGAATCATAAAATACATATTAACTCAAATATACAAGTCTAATTTTAATTTTAAATAAAAATTGCATAGAAAGATTCCTGATGGACAAATCAATCCCGAGACACTTCACTGATGCCAATAAGATATAAGAATGTGAAGTATGCGAAAGGAAATTGGGATTTCCAATTGCGAGATTTCTAAAAGGATCACGCTCCGCGCTATAGGGACAATGTTCTTCACGAGACAGGCAGGCCAAAACTCCTTTACTCTAGATACCAAAACCTGTAGGCGAAAGCCAATAAGTACACCTAGTTCCACCTGGCACTTATCGCGTCTGGTGGTTGTGTATCGTGATTTCCAGTTGGTATCGTGAAACAATCTCGTGCACAACAGTGCCCAGATACGATGCTGAAAAGTGCCTTACCTCGTTGAAAACTTTGACAAAAATTTCAGATGCAAGATAAATAAACTTCATGAATATACTAGAAGATCTCTCGATAACATATATTCGAATTTCTACACTAAAAATATGTCTCGAATGCCGAAAGCGGTAAATGATCGATATTATCTATTGAGAAATGGTGATGGCCATGTGGTTTAAATCGCAGACATTTATCTTAATGGACTGTAAATTATATAATTAGAGAGAGGAAACCTGGACCTTTCTTTTCTTCCCTACAAAGTGTTTTCTTACGTTAATAACATTTGTGTAATTTGTGACCGAATTGATACCTATAAGGTGTTGTTATTTAAATTTGGATGAATGTTGTCGCTATATATATTAGCTAGCCATATCTATCCCTATGTGGATGTTGATTTTAAAACAGCAACAGAGCAAAAAATTATTGCAATTGATGAATTAACTATAGAACATTGGTCAATTAAGATTCCAAAAAATGGTACTACCAGGTTTGAGAGATCGATGTCCACCCTGAATCTGCACATGAATCTTCAAACTCAAACGGTTTTAGACTTTATTTGCACTTGTATCAAGATTAATATCACTATGAATAGCTATATCAGCCAATTTCTATGGCGGTGGAAATACTCAACATTGAATATAAGTACAATCCATCCTTAACTTAGAACAATATTTACAGATGCTATCAGTATCAATTAGGATCCTTCAAAAATATCCATAGACCAACAACACCAACTTGTTTCCCCCATATAATACATACTCCTAACATTAATGTTATAAGACAAATGATATTGCAGAAATATTTTGTTGAGAGTTGGTGCGAGCAGCACGCTATCTATCATCAATGAATGATGGTGATACACTTTTGATGTTTTATTTGTTTTATATTGCCTCTATTACTATAGAAGAATATTATTGATAAAACCCAAAAGTTTATGCTGAACTAATTTTGTGTAATATAACTAGGTAATTGAGAAAAATAAAAATTGAGTATAAAAATACTCGGATCAATATTACTAGCATAAAAAGTAACATAAAAAAGTAATAGTGATGATCTGATTATAAAAATAATGCATGCTCTGATATATTGAGAAGTGGGAGATGTTATTTAACAAATTGAATGACGTTCATATAGGTACTTTTACAGCTATATTGGTATCGCGAATGAATAGTTTCAGAAGTCTTTCAATATTTGGAGTTTGAGTTACTTTCATACATAGTTCTACTACTTCTAGATCTGTCTCGGGCGATCTGTAAACTTAAGTAACGGTCAACTTTTCCTAGATCAGTAGTTAACGTTTCAAAACGGATCGAAAATTTACTCCTGATTTATGTTGTTATTTCGGGCACCAGTGAAGATGTAGGGCAATCTAAGCTGGTTAATAATACAACTAAATATAAATCCTCAAGAAGATCCTTCAAAAAACTAGGTCTAGTGTTTGTGAACTAATTAAATAATTAGATTTTTTAGAGAATAAGGTTAGGAATAAATATTTGGCATGCCGCCATGGTATTCTTCCAGTTATAGTTAAGCATATTGTATTTCGTAACATTTAATTTTTTTCAGAGATATCATATGCATAATTATCTCATCTATTTTATTTTCTTTTCTTTATATCATAATCAACTATAACCATAATTTTTCAGTTCATTTCACATCATATATTAATATCTCGGCTTACCATTATGTGAGTGTTTGATGGGTCTTGTTATTGCTAAATATGTTATACAAAATATTAACGTGGAGATTATCAATTCAGATATATGACTTATAAGACATGTGTACGATTTTAATGTTATATCGAATTTGAATGCATGTTATGGTCTGCTCCAGAAATGAAATTACTTGTTCTGGGTTTTTCCGACTAACATAGTTGCTATTCAGCTGATGAATCAACAAGCTGGTAATAAAGTTTCTTAAATTTAAATTCTAATAATTATTTAATTTATTTCACACCTTTTTGCCCCCATAGAGTTTAAAACTATTTCATTTCAGTGTATTAATAATATATGTGCTGTGAGATACGATATACACATACGAGACACCTAAAAAATGATTCATTATATTTACGAAGCATATAATTATATGATATATTTACAAGTTAAATAATTATAAAATATTCTGATTATGTATTTATAAAGTAACTATTAATAGAGTTACAGATCATTTAAAAGCTTTAAAAACAGTGTCAAATAACAACAATAGAGTTGAATACGCGCTTTTCAAGTCCAAATTTCATATTTACACCCAAACCTAACGACGAATTTGACATTGTGGTAGCTGTAGATAGATAGAGCTAGGGAAAGACATGACACGAAACAGCATTATTTGATCCCTATACTATAGTCTCCAGTCTAATCGAAAGATCACATTCTCTATGCAACACGGGTGGTCGGAGGTTACTAGCTACAGGTGGATTCCAAAAGAGGTAAAATCATAACAATTACCGAAAAGCAAGGATAGCATACTTTTGACACTTCCTCTTCTTCCGTCAGTCTCAGCTTTCTTTCTTATCTTCAATTCAATCCAATCTTTCTTTTTTTTGGTGTGTGTGTGCGTCTGTACTTGTGACCTGTCATTCAGGCTACTCCTCCTTCCTTTGAGAATTCTTCTTCTACCTAAATTGTTTATTGCACTTATCCCTTCTTTTACATTACCTTTACATTACCTTCTCAATTTCCCCGATTCGGCCTCTTCAAGCGACATCGGCTTTTATCCATTGTTCATGTACTATTGGTTATGAAAAATAAACAATCAGATTTCTAAAACGGCCCCCATTATCATTCAAACGAATCAAATTACAATTCTACTATATTCGAACCCAAAGTTAGAAAATATCCATAGACCGTTCATTAATAGTCATACATAGCATAATGGATGTAAGTAACTTCTCTGATTTTCCTTTTTATCTTTTTTCATATTTTATCCTTTTCACATGGGTAGTTTCATGCTTATAAATGTTTGGTACTAATAATCTCTTTTAGTCACACCAACATCAACATATGAAAATCACTAATGAGAATAATCTCCCAATTGATGATCTAATAAAAAAAGGAGCTTATATGTCTTCTAAATCTTCTGCCTTAATAACGGCCGCCAAAGCCAATGCCGTTTTGGGCTCAGGTGTTAATCAGATTGGAAAACCACAAAGACGAATTGCGTTATCAGATGTTACAAATTCATCAATATTACAAACAAATCAAAACCGTATATCAAACAAAATCAAAGTGTATCAGGAATCAGATACCGTATCTACATATAGACCACAGCAAGAACTGATTGTGATAGATGATGATGTAACCGAAATCAGTGACACAGAAGAAATTGAGGATTATTATATAGAAGAAGGAGAATACTGTAAATCCCCAGATATTGAGCAAGATATTCAGACTGAAGAAGAGGAAGAAGAAGACAATGACGAATTTGAAGACTCAGATGAATCACATCTAGATATTCATCATGGGTTTGAACCATATAGATTAGCCACAAATCCTAATTTAACCAACAGTATATCCCAGGAACTAAAAGCTGTTAATGATCAATTCACAAAGAAGGGCGATCTTCTAGATGAAGAAGATGAAGACATTTATGATATTTCCATGGTTGCAGAATATAGTGAAGATATCTTTAAATATATGAGGAGATTAGAAGCAAAAATGAGGCCAATTGAAAATTACATGGAATTTCAAGAGGAACTAGAATGGAGAATGAGATCAATATTAGTTGATTGGCTTGTTCAAGTGCATCTAAGGTTCAACCTACTACCAGAGACACTTTTCCTGACCGTGAACTACATTGATAGATTTCTATCTAGACGCTCTGTATCTTTGAGTAAACTTCAAATGGTTGGCGCCGTTGCATTATTCCTTGCTGCTAAATATGAAGAAATCAATTGTCCTTCAATAGAAGAAATCGCATATATGGTTGATCATACTTATTCTATTGATGAGCTTTTGAGAGCTGAACGATTTATGATTGACGTTCTTGATTTTGAAATGGGCTGGCCAGGACCAATGTCATTCTTAAGAAGAACCAGTAAGGCCGATGATTATGACTTAGAAACTAGAAGTTTGGCTAAATACTTCTTGGAAATAACAATCATGGACCAAAGATTTATTTCTCTGCTGCCAAGCTGGCTAGCTGCTGCTTCTCATTATTTGGCACGAAAATTATTGGCAAAAGGTGACTGGACAACTGCTCATGTTTATTATTCAGGTTATACGAGCAGACAGTTACAACCTATTGCACAAATATTATTAGAATGTTGTCAACATGCTGGGTTTCATCACAAGGCAATTTTCGAAAAATATCAAGAACGAAGGTATAAAAGAGCATCAACATTCGTCCAAGAATGGATGAAGATGGTTGATAATGTTTGATTTCCCTGACCCTTAAATCTGCATATACCAAAAACACAATACACAACACAAAAAACCATAAAAACAACAACTGTAACAACAACACCCAATGTAAAAGGCATTGCAATGAAAAATGACATTAATTGAAATATAACTGTTAAAAATATTTGATATATATATATATAATTGAGAACTAGTGATGTTTTTTGGTTCATTCAATTATAGTTAAAATTAATACATCTATCATAAAGACTGTTATTCCTTTTTTATTTTTTTAATATATCATTAATTTAACTTTAAACAGACTCCTTTTAATTTGCTTTTCAACTTCGAATTTTATTAACGTTATAATACTTCTTCCTCCCTTATATTCCTTAAAGCTTAATTAAGGGTATATGGTTTTCTAATTTACATATATTTTACGCAAAAAAATGTTTATCTTAATTTTAATAGTTATATACATACCCCATAAATAATTGATTGTTCTAAATCTTAAGTAATACTAATACTAATATTAATTATAGTGGTGATTATCATCTAGCCATAGTTATAACGATTTATAAGTTTAACGCTATGTAAAATTTATATAAGTTACTATACTTATAACTCTTGTAATTGGCCTACAAGTTAGAAGTGCACAAGCGCTATGAACTCATTCTACAAATTATACTAAATATATAGAAAGTGTGTGATATCGGAAATATAAATAGTAATTCTCAGTATGCAATGGCAATCGTCTATATTGAAGATTGAGTAGTAATGTTAATAAAAAGTTATATAGCACACTGAGGAATAAATAAAAGAAAATATTTCGATTTCAGAATATATGTGATTATGGTAGCTTATGAGAGATGAAATTAGCCAACCCTAAGTAGGAACATTCGGCCGGTATTGAGGAGACTTATCTGTCCAACCATGGGTGCACGTGCCAAGAAGCCAAAATTTGTTAGGTAATCAGTTATTGTGACTGTTTTTTCTGAATATAGAAAGTATCGAAACCACCTCCAATCTTTAAACAAAAAAGTACAACGAAATCAGTGAAATTAATCTACAATACAACACGTTAAAAATGTCATCTGAAGCTGCCGTATCATACGCCTCCCTCATTCTAGCTGATGCTAATATTGAAATTACATCCGAAAAACTTTTAGCTCTTACCAAGGCTGCTGGTGCCAAAGTTGATGCTGTGAGTATTTTGAAATAATGAGAAGAAACACAATTGCAAGAACGTTAAGAATAATGGAGTTTAATATTTATTGGTAACACCACTTTGAGTCATTATATGGAATACCTTTTTTTTTAAAAGTTAAATGAACGGGGTTCCATCTACAATTGCCAAGTTATAATTGAATGAAACTTCTAAAACCAATTAAATATATCTTTCAAATTTATTTGTCAACTATCCAAAAATCAATTGTGCTATTCTCTACTTATAATTATTTATAATTATTTATCTAACCAACTATTTATTATTTTTAGGTCTGGGCTGATGTTTTCGCTGCTGCACTCCAAGGCAAAGATTTAAAGGAAATTCTATTTAGCTTCGCCGCTTCTGCTCCATCCTCCGGTGCTGCCGCTTCCGGTGCTGCTGCTACTACTGGTGCCGCTGATGAAGCCGCCGCTGAAGAAGAAAAGGAAGACGAAGGAGAAGAATCTGATGATAGCATGGGATTCGGTCTATTTGACTAGAGAGGTTTATTAGATTATAGACTCTAAGGAAAGAAAATGATTGTATACTTCTATTATGCTTAATAATTGCACAACTTCATTATATAATGATATGATCAAGGAATATTCATTAGTATGAATGTAGAATATATTGTGAATCATCAAGTTCGATAACCTATTGTCCAGTCCATTTGTAATTAATAAGGTGTTCAAGTCCGACACTTAAACACAATCTATTTTGATATGTATATATGTAAGATGCAATAATATTTCGTGCTGAATATGATAATCTATAATCAATCATATCTTTTCTGAATTTAATTAACATGACTAATATATAATCGATCAATATATTTACACAATTACAAATAAAGGAACATACAATAATAAATAGATAATAGTAGGGAGAGTTTATGAAATATATTAGGAGATGAAACTAGAACACAACATGAACAATGAAAAAATTCCATTTTGTTACTTAATTTATTTCTTCTTTTCAGCTTCAGCTTCAGCCTTATCTTTAGCACGCTTTTCACGGATACCCTTATATCTAGCATCTGACCTAGCGAGACGTAAAGTTTTGAAAGCATCAACCTTCTTGTCATCAGCAGAAATTGCTCTTGAGGCAACCACAGGTGCGGCTTGAGTAATAGGGAAAGCAGTAGCTGTAGATAATACTTGTTTGGCAGCGGCGACTTCTTCAACAGAAGCATCACCCTTCTTAACTTTTCCTGCTTTACGTGGGAAAACAATGAGTTTACCCTTGTATTCCTTTAATCTTTGGACGTTGAGTTCAAAACCTTCAACTGATTTGTTTTGACGTCTGTGGTCAACTGCGATGCCAATGGTTCTAGCGTATTGGGGAGTTAGACCGACGGCCTTGATTTCGTCAAAGGTGAAACCTTTACCGGCACGAACCTTTCTGTTGTATCGAATACTAGGAGCACGGACAATTGGTCTTAGTAAATCAAGAGGTCTTGGAGCAATTAAAGCAGCTCTCTTGGCTCTAGCGGTTCTTCGTGAAGACTTCTTTCCAGCTTGATCAAAATGTGTTTTGACCCTCTCTTGCCATTCCTTTCGGAAATGGTTCTTTTGAATAGCGTTGTTCTTGGAGATGGCTAATAGTAATGTTTGTTAGAACACATTTTTCAATTACAATAATAAAACATTTGCTATTGAATATGCTGAAGCCAGTTATGGTTAAACATTTTGTCATTAATATCTAAGTTGTAATATTAAATGTTTTGATGATAATTATATTCATTGATTACTATTGTTGGCTTTTATGAATAGTGTTGAAAACTACGGAATTTTCTTCATAACCAGACTCCCTCATACCCTCAGCAATATTGTATTTTTTAAAATTCTTTTAAAATGAGATGACTTACCCATTGTTTGTTGTGTTTGTCTAAGGACCTAAATCTGTCTATTTTCCTATTCCTTCGTTTACTTTGAAACCTGATAGGAGAGGTTTTTCAGACTGACATTTACGCACATTTCTTTTCAAAATACGTGACTCGTTTTTCCAGTTATAGAGAGCTCGTATATTACATCATGGTTAAGTACAAGGGAGAACGTTATGTCACATGCCACATCACGTGTTATAACTCATTCAATTTGACCAAATGCTTATTCAGGGTATAGAGGCATAAAATTGTATTAATTCCATTAATTTTCTTGTTTTCCGATTAGATTTATCAGGACATGTTTCACAGAAAATGTTGAGTTGTCCCAGCTATTCCATGACTGGAAGCCTGGGTTTAAAATTTAATTGGTACGCTTAGATTTAGACATCGATTCCAGATGGCAAAGCTATTGATGTGTTTACGTAAACTGGCGTGTAGTTGTTATTACATGTAGTGGATTGAAGGGGGATTCTCCTACAGAGTAAAGCTTAAGCAGGATGCTGAAAATATCAGGCAGTGACAATCGATATCAATGTTAGATATTAACTACCAATGATGAACATGCACACCAATTCTCCTTAATTAGAAAGAGGATACGGAGTATTACAAACTATAAGGATTATAATGATATTAGTTTCCTACGTGGGAAAATTTTATAATTCCCCTATTAAATCTCTCTGCGATATCACAGTTGCAAAGATAACTTTGGATTTCTGCCAGTTGGTTTGTTATATACTCTTCTACTAGGTATAACCTGACCGAATAAGGGTGCTGTTGCTTTTGCTCAGTGGTCAGCTGAACATTTTATTTTATATGCTTCCAATGAGATATTCTCAAATAAATAAAGTTTGTCAATAGGTTGGATAAACAATGATTTTTTGAGCTCATTTCATGTTTCCGAGTGAAACAAAGTTGTGCCCTCCCTCTTATCTGCTGCAATACAGTGTAGTTACTGTATGTATCTATAATACACGTACCATAGCACAAAATTAAAATGACTAAAAAAAACTTATAATTCTCTGAAATTTGTTTGATTTATATCCTGTTTTCTTATCCAAATTCTTCGTTTTCGTTCTATACTGTCGATTTTCCCGAGACAATCAATTTCCTTTTAAAAACCTTTGAGTCTTTCTTTGGGGGATATTCGCAGTCAACTAGCGTAAGGAATCACTCAAATCCAGAAAAGGTTAGCAAAATATATCGCTTCTATAATTTTTATTGTTCTTTCCCCACACAACCACTATATGAGTATTGTTCTCAATTGCAAGAGCAAGATACTATTGAAACAGTGTTTATATATCTTACCCCTTTTGATTACTAATTAATTTCTACATAATTACGAGTTTTTAGCGCTAGCTGAAGTATAGCTGAAGTATTCATTCGAATTCACTATAGCTATTGATATATTTGACATCTTCGAACTTGGCTGATAATAATTTTAAATTTAACCATGAATAGATATGGATTAGATCGTAAATCCGGAGAAATAGATACCTAAAATATCTCTTCTCTTATTTATAATTAAGTAGAACTAGATTTTTTTTTTAATGGCTATAGTGCAGCAGGGTATACCGGTATAGCTTTAAAAGGCTAAGCTTTTTAAATATCATCGAATGATTTCTAAAATTCCGTTAAACGAGAGTTTAGTAATTGCAAATCTAAAAAGAAATTACAACTATCTAAGTGGGATTTGTAATCCGAGTAATCACCTTCTCAATTTCGTAAATAGACATAATACCTTTCAATATTGAATTTCACTGTAAAGTAGTATATCAACAACACCTTCTTAAATTCAAAACCCCTACAGAATTTACTGGAATGGCAATAAATGAAATTCCGTGCGTTGTAGGACCTTCCCCTTTGAATACGTAACTGGCTTCAAAGTTTGAAGTGAACGTTAAAATATCAAAGACTAATAATACCCGATTTTAAAAAGCTTGGAATATTTTCGGTGCATAAAGGACCTTTTCGGAGAGAGGGGAATCAAATAAATAGAAAGTCATCGTCTCAAAAAAAATTGGAGTGGTCTCAGAACATTTGGCATGGTGTTGTATCCAGTGACGAAGGTTCGATTGTAACAGGATCCGGATCCAGAAAAGTATCTGCTCCTCGAAAGTCAGGTCAGGGCTTTGAACCAAACAACATTCACAATATAAGTAACTCTGGGTCTGTAACTCTTATTTTATAAGCTGGAATTTAGAAAGAAGGTCAAAGCTGTATAATTATAAAGTGGTTGGGATCTTAATAACAGAAAAAATGAGCCACCGCACATTCTTAAATAAAACTTCTGGAAGAGGTCATTGATGAGATTGCAGAAGGTGCCGTATTCGTACAGGATAATACACCTTTAAATAAAGCTAGATTGGAGAAGGAGATAGAAGTGTTAGGGTAGCCGCCTTTGACCTGAATCGATATACATTTGAAGACACTTGCACGTCGAATATCCTCAAAATAGTTCCTAACAAGGCGGTAATTACGATTATGGACTCTATAGATGATGTAGAACTGAATAGAGACCTAATTTTTATGTCTCTTTCAAAATATTGGGACCTCATAGATCTGGATATCTTTGATAATATGATTGATTCCATGCCTCATTGGGTGGTCGCGGTTTACAGGGTTAATGGCACCGACACTAAATATTAACTTAATATCATTTAATATAGAATCTGTAAAATTCACGGAACATTACTCACTATTTTAACAGATTAAGACTTTGTAGAATACGCAGCAGCTGGTAATGTAATTGGCATTTCTAATTGATGTGATATCCAAAAAAGCTTGGCCACTTAAGGCTGTGTCACAGGGATTATATCATTCCAAGTAACATTTTAAGAAGATTAGGAATTGTAGGATTCACACTGAGAATTCGATATCATTCGTCATCTGAAACGCAGGCAATTAATGTTTATAGATTTAATTAAAGAGGTTTATTAAAGTTTACCTCCCTGCACGCACTTAAGACACGCAAACTTTAAAAAAGGATAAAAGACTAATATAGATGTGGATGCCATATGCAAAGCGAATATGAAATTAAAGCAATTAATTACATTTCTTGATATGGAATCATCCCATCTGTAACCATCCACCTGCATATACGTCTAAAAGCTAATTTTGGAGCTCATCTCCATATACATATATATAGGCCCCCATCGGCACTTTTTGTACTTTCTTGAACAATACAATAATAATAATAAGCATGTTTGCAGATACAATGTCACCTTTACCATCTGGAAGCCATGATCACAAGATACCGACTCCAGCTTATTATACGCCCACACCAAGACAAAGACAGATACCTACAAGAAAAAAGAACACTGAACTTCAATTTAAGCCCTACACTTATGTCCCTGAGTTATATTCTCCGAGACGTAATAAGACTCCACCACCAATGGAAAAATTGCTGAGGTTACAACCAAAATCAAAAAACTCTTGTAAAAGAAAAGGGAGCTTTATTAAGCCTGTTGATGCTTATAGGACCCCATCAAGAGAAAGTCTACCAACCCCAATAGCGATTCCAATTGTTGAATCAAGTCCCGAACTAAGTACTGCATCAAGCCCTGAGTCGAGTCCTGTATCAAGTCCAATGGCAAGGTCGAGTCCTGGATTGCGAAATCTTTTAAATACACCCACCACTTCACCTGTAACTAATTCAGAACTGGTGGATGTTACCACTTTAGCCGCACCTCAACTCTTGGGATCACCATTTAAACCTTACAGTGGGACTTTTAAGCGCTTCAAACACTTAAGGTCTAAGATGTCCGATTCCACTATATCTCCTCACTGGAATGCTACTGAGAATAAACCATTGCTTAGTGAGATGGAAAAATTGCTCATAAGGCGGGCCCCAATTACAATAATAGATGAGTCCATTTATACACATAAAAAATACCAAGAAAAAATAAATGAGGTAGTTTCTTTTATTGGAGAGTTAAAAAATGCTTTAGATAAGTCAATAGGAGTTATTTATCAATATAGCGTTCAAAAGAAATTAAATAGTATGGAAGTCACTGAAATCTTAGAAAGAAATGAAAATGAAACATCCTTAATGAAAAAGGATATTGAGACTCTAAAGAGGAAGGTCGAGGATTTGAATTTATTGATTATTGAAAAGGATAAAGAGATTGCATCGCTCAAACAGATTCTAAGATGAAAGATGTTAATGGAACTTATTTATAAATCCTACTATACTTATAAATTTATTTATACTCTTTTCTCTTACTTCCTATAAATTTTGTTGCTTAAATTTGGTTTGGAGTTATTTCCGCTGAAGCGGTTGCCAGTGATTATTATGATTTTAATATTATGAATTGTCTTTTTATTTTCTTTTATTATAGACTATCTTATGACTTTGGAACTTTCTATTATCTTCTGTACTTTCAATTTTCTTCATCATTACTACTATTAATTTTTGATCTCGATCATATACCTACTTATATTCTATATAATTATACTAAGTGATAAATAATATTAAATTCTTCAATTAGGTGTGTCAGATGTGTTTTACATATATACTTATATCTATATATGGTAGCAAAATATAAGCATATTAGTTTTAATTTACATTGATGGTGGACTACAGCTCAAACAGACATCTGCAGTAGTAAACTTTAAAGTACTTTAAGGTTTACGAAAACTCCATATATATGCATATATGCATGATGAGTTTTAGATTTCCAACTATTGCTATTTTCAGCACATTAACGCTATAAGACTATTTTCGTATCTTTAAATTTCATTTCAAGATTTAGTTTTATTCCAGGTAATTAAATTGCTTAAAGTAAAATTTAAAGCTAATAAATGCAATTGATGACGCCAGACAGAGCCAATTATTATAACAAGTACCAACCACACAGTAGATAAAATACATTAATAAAGTTCATTAAAATTTATAAAAAATAAATTTCTTTTACAGTACTTGTAGAAACAAAATAAAAGAATAAAATATCTCTAAATGCTCCTAATTCCCTGTGTGATATCGATGGTTCTAATGACAACTTAAGCAGCCTTTTGAATATATATTCAAAGCTTTATTATGACTGGAATTTTCCCCATTAAATTTCAGCTATAAAGGTTAATTGGTCAAAATCTAAAAAGATGTTAGAGTCTATTCTAATCCAGATCTAGATAAGAAAATCAATGTGAACTCATGCATGATAGTCCACCTGCAGTTACAATGGGATAAGTCCAACCTCCTCATGTGGCCATTTTCGAGGATAGAAATTTATCCATAGGAGGTTTATTTCGAAAAATGTTTCCTAAATTATGGCTTGTAATTATGAGCTGGTCAACAATATGACACCCATAATTAAAACGTTACAATTAGCGATATATTTACATAGCATCTCTCGCCTATCGCGCGCAGATATTGACGCTATAAATTCTCAGTATATCTTGCACTTTTTTTATGATAGTAGTTGCTTTGAAACGACTTCAAGAATTGAAACCTAAATTTTTGTGATGGTTTAATGCAAGCCAGAACCATTTGGTTTATATTCTAAAGGCTGGTTTCTTCCAACCTATGCTAGATCGATATGCATAGGCCAAATATTGAAATCCAACCACATCCATGCTTTACCACAAGTTATACTGGAACCGCTCCATCCCAAGAAAATTGAAGATTTGGGAAAAAGAACAAAACATATTTCAAATGGTGGAATATTTGATTATACTAAGGAATATGCCTGAGAGAAGAAATATACCATAAAAGTCAATTTAAGAATGCATGCTGCTGTTAACAGCGGTTTCAAATGAAGCCTACTTTTGAAGGTGAAATTAGGAAATAACTTTTACTTTTACCGAAAGTTCATCAATTTTAATACTGAGATTTCACCTCAAACACAAAATAGTTCTAAATTAAAAATATAAAGCGGAGGTATGCAGGAGTTTATAATTATTCCTGGCTATTGAAATGGATTAATTAGCGATAATAATAATAAATAAAAACCCATTCAACTCTAATTTCGATTGATCTGTTGTACTCCTTTTGGGTATACGTGTATTAGATTTTTTTTACTAATTTATTTTTCCATATATAAAACCTTGGATATTCAGAAGGTAGTAGAAATAGTTCCTGTTAAATATGACTCCAATCAAAGACATATCAATTAAATATTAGATGTTGTTTATTCAAAATAAGCAGAAGATAATATTCCAATTGCAGAACTAAAAACACGCTTGTTACAAATGAGAAGGAAGGAAGTGGTAAACGTTGCAAAAAATTCAAGGATGAAAATAAAAACGAACCATGTAAAATTTATAGAATAAAGGTTTCTTTGAAAACGCGGACACCATCATCCTTTTTCAACTCTATTTTTGATGGAAGTAAAAAATAATTTAAAAGCTATTGATTAGTATGAGAATTAGATGAAGTGGGACATCGTTCATCACAAGTTTTATACTGCCGAAAGCACGTCGTTCAAGTTAGTACTCCTACTTCTAGAAGAAACATAGAAAGGGGGCAAACACTGAACATGTATAGTAACAAAATCAGAAGAAACAGGGCCTGTGAATATGCCAATAGCGTTAGGAGTTGGGAGCTGCCTTGGATTTTACTCATTTTTAGAAATGATTGACGCCTAAATCACAAAAGAAATTATAAAAGATCCAATACGAAATTTGAAGCTGGAAATAAATATTATGTTAGAAAACGATATTTTATTACTCATTTTCTTTATTAGATATATAAGTTATACCTACAAATTAATCTTCAAACATGCTTTACAAGCATAGAAGATTTTGTGAAATATAGCACTAAGGCCACATCTAACAGTAGTAAGGACTTAAAATACTGATAAGTTGAAGTATCCAAAATGTTAATAACTAAACTTTATATTCCTTTTCAATGATCATAAGCGGTTTAGAAGAAGTGTTGATATTTGGTTTTGTTTTGAATTTGTTATAAGTGGGATAAGCGGTAAAGAGATGATCTGGGATTCTAAATACCTTAGATTTTGAGTTATAGCTTATTCACGGTACTAATATTGTACCAGAAAATACAATAAAAATATATTAAAAAATAAAAGTAAAAGAGTGTCAAAAGTTAGAAGCTTGAGCTTAAATATATAAATTAGTGTGATAAGTGTATCTGCTATAGCTATTTACTGTATAAAATTGTATGAAATATCTCATTATTAATTTAATTTTAATCGCTGACTTTCTTTTTTGATTTCTGAGCTGCTAATTGCCATGCTGGAATACCAGCCGATTTTCCAGCTTTATTAGTTGATGGTGATTTTCCATTGGATAAATTTGTTTCATTCTTTGTTTTTGAATTTCCCTCTTTTGCCTTGTCGTTATTAATGTCTTTATCAGAAGATTTATTATTAAGATCATTTAATGTTGTATTTGAATTGTGATTTGATTTTATACTTGAGCTTGTACTTGTATTTTCACTTCCATTTAAATTTCCATTTATATTTCCATTTGTATTTGTATTTGTATTTGTACTTTCAGATCTAGATAACAATCCAATATTATCAAGAGATTGAGATCGACTTTCAATCAATTGTTTTAAACTTTTCAGTTCTGATTTTAGTGAGCTCATTTCATTTTTAATTAAATCTGAATGTCTATCATTTGTTTTAGATAAACTTGATTTAATATTCTCAACTTCAGATTTAACCAATTTCATATCATCTTCAGCTTTATCTTGTTTCCTTTCAACATCTTTTATCGTTTTATCAATAGATTCACATGTCTCTGCAATTACTTCATCCCTCTTTAATTCTTGTTCTTTTAATTCGATCGTTTCTGTAGTTAGTTTATCCAATAAGGATTGGACTTTTGAAAATTCAGAATCGATTAATTCTTTATCTTGTTCAAGGGCAGTTTTCGCAGGTGGTACAATAGCAGGTACAACATAGGTTTGTAACATTTTATAAACTCCGTAAATGACACCAGCGGACATTGTAGTCATTATGAAATAATCTTTCCAATCTCGGGTTGCCAGTGGTGGTAATGGTGGTACTGGTGGTGCTTGATGCGGATACGGGTAAGGCCCCGTGTTAGCATAAGAATTTTGAGCTGTCACATTTGAATTAGAGCCTGAAGAAGGAGTAGACACTTTTACCTCGGTATTTGGGGCCGAGGGAGAGGTTTGATTTATTGGATTTTCAGGGGAGTAAGCGTGTTGTGGAGAATCCAGACGTCTTAAAGCTTCGTCGATTTCATTTTTAGTTAATTCCTTTGACTCCAAAAATTCAAGTTTTGCGGATAGAGGCCGAGCCGATAATTCGGGATCCTTTAAGAACTCAACGGCAGATTTTATGAGATCTTCTCGATTAGACATTATTATAGGTTATAAATCGATAGAGAAGCGAAGGAAGGAAGGGAGAAAAACGAGGTCGGGAAAATCAAAAACATTTGAAAATATTTGAAAATATTTGAACCTCTCACACACTCGCAATATATTTTATCCATATAAGTTATAAATATGTCCAAAACTGAGGTCTCACTACACATAAAACAACCGTCTCTAATCTCCAGAGCCGGTTCTCATCTTTATGCCGGGTTCTTCGGTGGTTTAACGTCAGCAGTGCTTCTACAGCCCTTCGATCTGCTTAAAACGCGAATCCAGCAATCTCCAAGCTCCAAGTCAGCAGGACTAATTGCTAATATTAAGTCTTTGGGAGTCACTTCCACTGGAACGAGGAATATACCAAAGGCAATAACAGAGTTATGGCGTGGGACTCTACCAAGCGCAATACGAACGTCAACGGGGAGTGCTTTATATTTAACTTCATTAAACTCCATCCGAACCTATTTGGCTGGTCTTGACTCTAGCAGCAACAACAGCAATAATCGACGGAGCTCTTCTCTACCCAAACTAAGTATGCAAGCGAACCTTTTGACCGGTGCTTTTGCAAGAACGGCAGTTGGGTTTCTGACAATGCCAATAACGGTCGTCAAGGTCCGTTATGAATCTAGTCTGTACAGGTATAGATCTATGCTCGAAGCAATCCAATCAATTTCTCGACAAGAAGGATTAAAAGGTTTTTTCACTGGGTTCGGAGCTACGTGTTTACGTGATGCTCCTTATGCTGGTTTGTATGTTTTATTTTATGAGCAGTTGAAAAATACAATTCCTGCTTTATTACATATGAATAGTAACAAGTCAAACAATGATTATTTCAATATATCAACATCTGCATCAATCAACACAACAAGTGCTATGCTTGCGGCAATATTATCAACTACGATAACAGGGCCATTTGATACGATTAAAACACGGATGCAATTAGAACCTTCTAGGTATAAAACTTTCTTATCATCTATTAAAATCATTATTCAAAATGAAAATACTTCAACTTCTTCTAAAAAATATAATTTTAAAAATCTATTCGATGGATTATCTTTAAGATTAATGAGAAAAGGTGCAAGTTCTGGCATAGCATGGTGTATTTATGAAGAATTGGTTAAATAATTAAACAATTAACTGTATATAGTAATAATAAATACAATTAAATCATAATCAATTCATGATATCATAGTTAATTAATATCCAATTAACAGGTCTTAACGACTTGATCCTCTTCGACCGACTTAATAGAAGGGTGTGATTTCAGAGTGTTGGCATGGAAATCTGGGAGGGTAGCAGAGAACCCTTTGATAAGACTGTATTCATGTCCAATTTTGCCTATTAGTGAATTCAATACAGTCAGGATAAGATAGATCGACAAGATAAAGATAGATAGATAGATAGATACTCACCACCATTAGAGACAACATCGTCCTTGATTCTACGAGCAAGACAGGTGATGTTAATTACATGCAACTGTGAAGGATGAAGAAGGTACTTACTTCTTCAAGTCTGCGTCTGAAGTGGAGTCGTCAACGGTGATCTGCCGATGTATGTTAGCAACTGCGATTTTAAGTTTGAAGGTGTTGGATGGGCCAAACTGACGGATCAATTGGATGGACCGTGGGGAAGACACTTACGATGAAAGATTTGGTCATTGTGGTAGATTTATCTGAGTAGGATGGTTTTGGAATGAAAGGGAAAAGGAGGAGGAAAAGAAGAATCAAATCAATTTATAATACGTATTGGTGGCGTAAAAACCAAAACCAAATTCAAAATTTACAATACGTTGCTCCGCATAAAACTGTTTCTCTTGCCATTTTGCACCATTTCCCCCCACTCCTCGTCTGCCATTTGTTTACTCATCCCCTTCGTCAATTCATACACCAGCGCTGTGAAATCCTGGCGTCGCAACAGATTATCGCGTCTCCAGCCGTCCCGTTTCTCCTCCTCACGGGCAACCATCTCAATGTCCCCAATGTCCCTGTAATACTCCCGTCGGTCCTTGACGATCGCCAGCAAACTGAAACGAAGCTCTGTCGCTGCATAATGTTGGATTCTCTTTTGCAAGATATCGGGAATCAAGGACGTAAAATCTTGTGGGGTCGGGCAATCACAGTGGTAAATAGGGGCCGGATGAAGCCCATCCAGTTCGTAGATCTTGCCATTTATTGGAGCATATGCAATAAAGTGGTAAAGTCCATCGTCATCTGAGGATTGATGCTTCTTCTGAGACTCGTCGATAAAAGCACTTGGTCGTGAAAATGAATTATGGACTGATCGTATCAAATCTATTTCATTCTGTTAGTAAATATAATCGATCATCATCAAACATGATCATTACAGGCATACCTGAATTTGAAATGGTATCTCCTTTCAAATCAGCGTCAAATCCCCCAACGAACTCTTTAAACTGTGATAATTCCTCTCCAATGTTAATCTCATCATCACGATTTAACAAAATGTTTAAAACGGCCTGTGTCGCACACGCATTCTGTATCCTCTGTTTTGCGAAAAAAACACTATTATCTTCTAAACATTCAAAATCATATTTGCCATCTAAAGGACCTTCCTGTTGATCCGTAGCCCCATATTTGAAAAGAAATATAACACCATAAACAGGTTCAATGGATTGTAACGTGGTTGTATCTATACTCCATAATTCTTGGAATTGAACAGATCTCACTTGCAATTTTTCAACCAGTTCAGTAAAGACCCCCTAAACATCAATTTAAAAATTAGTTTAATTGTTGGTAAGTATAATATCTAAAGTTATTTAACATACAGCATCAGATTCGATTGTATTCCAGCCACCCGACATTTTTACAGATTGAAGTCTGAAGTTCAGATGTTTACGCGTTACTTGGTATTGAAATATTCAGATGTATGGGTTTCTCACCTCCCTTTCCCTTATTAATGAACTCAGAAATCACAAAGGCAACGGCAAGGGCAGTCCTAACGGCAACTCTCATTACGCCTATTCCTTCAAGTAAAAGTATTACCATAACCCGTGATGACATTGATAAATTATTATCATCCATCGAAAGTACTCTTTCTCAGTGTACCTCTCAAAACATCAAGGTTTGAATTTTAAATTTCAATTTAATTATTATATCAATTATTATCAATATTAATTGTTATCTATATGTAAACATTCTTTTTCTTGTACTAATATTTAATTAAAGGCCTCCAGAGAATTAATTGAAACATATATAACCAATAGTCAACCGCCCAAAAGATGGCATTCATTAATGATTTATTTCTCCACTATTGCTCCGTTATTCAATAAACGAAGAAAAATATTATACTTGTTATATTTATTGAATGATATTTTTTACTCATCACAATTACAAAACAAAGATATATGGATTGATGAACAAGTCCACTTACAGAGTATAATAGGGTCAGCGTGGGAATGTAAGACAAATAGGGAAAAATTGATTGATTTATTATCAATTTGGAAAGATAAAGGATATTATTCATCGATATTCAACTTGAATAAAAATTCAAATCCATCAATTTCGACATGTGGAGATTCAAAATTACAACCACAATCAAAACAAACTTTAGGAAATATCCATTACCCATTTTATAATCAACCTGCTTCGACAATGCTTCCTCATATATCCTCAGATCCAACTGAAGCTTTAAATCCTCGTAATATAACTCCTTTACAAATAAAATTTGATAATAATACTGATGCAGAAAATATTAATAAAGCAGTTGATTCTTTTTATCAAAATATTAATTGGCATAAAGAAAATAAAACTTTTAATGAAATTGAAACTAATGATAATCAATTGTTTACTTACGATGGTTGGTCTCAGGATTTTGTGCGCGAGTTTAAACATGTTCAATTATTAAAAAATAAATATTCATCTTCATCATAAATGTATTATATTTATAGTAGTGACCAAGGTACTATAGCTATAGTACTATGCCTGTTGCTTATGATGTTTCTCTAAATATTAAATCTGAGATAAACACTTAATTTTATATAATCAGCTATTCTATACGTAATAAAGATGAAGAACGAATTCGGAAATGTCCCTCATAGCAGATAGAACCTATGTTTACGAACGCAAACTTTTTCTCTAGCATCACGGTAACTGGCAGAGACTATATGGTACTTGGACTGGGATTTGGATTGCAATTGTTCAGTTAGTAAACTACTGTATAATGATATTATATAAGGCTGACATCACTGTGTCATAACTCCCACTGGTCATGACAGAACGATAACTTTGGGCTTGTAATTGATCTTGATTCTAGAGCAAATTCTACTTACTTGGACAATCTAATGTAGTGCTACATAAGTTTTATAGCTATACCGGTAAGCTTAGACTATATGGTGGCGGGCATGTAAGGCAGTATGCATGGGCAATTTAGATGTCCGTCACTATTTTACTAATTGTCGGCCCAAGATTAAACTTACTCTTCAAAGACCACCCTAAGAAGTTAGTAAAACCCCTTCTAAAATCACATGGAACGTTCTCTTTAAGTAAAAGGTATATGAACGAGAAGAATCAGTGGAACACAAAGATCTGGTCTAGATCTAAAAGATTGGAGAGTTCCCAGTACTTTTGAGATGACGTATTAAGTGATGAATGTTCGGTGTCGCTACAGGATCGATCCAGGTCCTGAAAAGTATATGCTCAACTGCGGTCAAATCAGCCCTTTGAAGCTCAAAATATTTATAATATAAGTATTGGAGATATCGTGTATGATATCGTGTGTTTATAGTTTAGTGATAAATTAAGTTTAGTTGTTTTTGTAGATATAATATACTTATGATATATTTGTTTTCCAAGAGTTTTAGAGCAATTACGTGTTTATCAATCCGAAGGACATCAAAATCAATCATGAACAAACAAACTGCCCATTTAAGGGAAGATATTCAACAATAAGGAAGTCTAAGTCTTATGGTATACTAAGAATAGGATGAAAAGTTAAAGGGGTGGCCGTACTTTTTCGTAAGGAGTGGTTAGGGTGGCAGTTGTTCATGGCGCGGCGTTAAGAGAGCTAACTAAATATTACTAACTTGGATGAGTAAGAGCTTTTGGTTATCTACTAGTTTAGTGTTTATGTTCGAATACATTTCTAATGGTAAAAAGAGATACTATTAAACTTAATACGTCATTATTTTATAGACTAATAAATTCTAGAATTTACGGAACAATCACACTATTTTAAGAACATATAGTATTCAGTAGTTGGTTATATTACCAAGTTTAATCTTGGCCTGGCGTTTCCGGTCATTTTTGGCAGCTGGCTCAAAATATTACGTTAATATTATATATTATTAAAAATTTATCGTTACTTGACACACGAACTTTCGATAAAACATTGAAAAATATTTGAAAAAAATTATATGTTGGGCAGATTCGTTGTTACATTGTTTATCAATAATTATGGTAACAATAAGAATATCTGATCATACAATTATAATATAGCAAATAAAACTATTTGTTCATTCTTACTAACCTTCTAGCTGTTTAATAAAACAATTTTTAATACGGTAATTCTCACTGTCAATTATAATAATTTTCAGTAATAGGCTTTGTTCCATAGGCTGAAACTCTACCCAGAAGGATATATTATATTTCACATACACCATCAAATGTTGTGCGAATGGTACATTTTTTTAATCCAGTCAAACCAATTACAATTTTGATTGATTGCTTTCTTCTATTTAGATCTAGATTAAGGATTCATTATCTCATCTATGACATGACCATAAAATTGAATTACGAAGCCGAAACTATAATCACTATTTTTAATTGTATACAATAATCTAGTAATGAATGAACACCGGAAACCATCAATTATTAAGATTATGAAGTTGCATTAATAATATTTTATACGTTCTTATACGGATTTTATCTTCTATGTTCGTAAATCGAATTTGAACGAACAGTGTTTCATTAATATAGCACCCAATTTGTAATAATTAGCTTTAAACTGAAAAGTGGCCGCTCATTATAACCTACTTATAAAGATAATGAAGGGCCTTGAGTGTCAAGAAAGGATTGATTGTATTTGAGTCACAATTAATTTCAATCAAGTTAACTCCAAAAGAGTTACAGTGGGATTCGAATGTTCACGATTAATATCAAGAGTAATTCATGTATTTAATGATATCAAAAGTTTAACATTATAATTATGATATAGAGGCCTATAAGATCTGATATACCTAACACATTATCATGTTGAGATGATTTCAGTACCTGGCAATTGTGTTTTACACACTTTTGTTCATATCTTTTAAGTATTGATCTAGACTAAATGATGTCGCAAACCAATTCCAGTTTTGCTCTTTATAACCTAAATGGGAAAGTCTGATAGAATAAATGGTGTGTGATGAGTATTATCTCCACCACTTCGACATTACTTTAAATTTGAATTATATGATTTAGAACCAAAGCTTCATGAGAATATATTTTAAAATGAAAATATGGTTGGATGAACATTGCCTATGTAACACCATGCGCCATAGTGGTAATGATCGTTATCGCTATATGGATAACCATAAACATGATTACAATTGTATAGAAATATTCCATTTGTGCTATAGATTTTGTCATATGCATGTAATTAGTCGCAATGAGGATTAAATGAAGATGAGAGAAAAGAATCCTCACAAGAATTCAGATCTAGACCTGCTAGATTTGGATCTCAATCTTAAAACGGCCATTGAATGCAAGAAGACTTAAAAAATAAAAGTATGAAACCCAAATTTATTGGATAAATTTTTATGCTAGAAATTTAGGTTTTCAATGCATATCGGTAAAACCTTATATCCCACAGTCCGAGCATACAACAACGTTAACCTTGCAGTGCTAAATTATATCATTCTTATATATTTATCTGGACGTGCCCCCTTTTTCCCTCCTCTTTTTCCCTTCTCTTTCCTTCTTTAGTCAATATTTTTTGCACCTTTTGGCGGTCCTCATCTTACCACAGTCACTCCTTTACTCTCTGCTACTTATACACGCTTAACTATCACTCAAGAATCTATTTTATCAACTAATTAAACAACATTCTACCCTATTGAAGGTAAGTAACTCTTTACTATTTTTATTACCAGACTTTCTTTCCCCTTTATTATATTATATTATATTATATTATATTATATTATATTACTTTATTTTATCTTTATTTTTCATTTTTTATTCTTTCTTTATATTTTGGTTTGTTTCAGAGAAGAGCAGGGTGCTGGTTAAACACCTCGGGAATTATACGACAATATTGTTATAATTACGACAACCGCAAAATCACGCAGTATGCGTCACTACAAAACGAGTAATTTACGACCACCAACTGTGATCAACTAGCGATATTAAGTTTCAAACCTTACTTTTTCAGCTTCGAAGGCAAAACAAATATAAAACGCCCAAATGATAATATAAACAATATTCAACAAACATTCCCTCACAGCATTCTCCTACTTTTTTTATTTCTCTTCTTTTTACTCTTGTTTCTTTTCAATCTCTTTCATTTTCGTCTCTCATTTTTCCCTAGCTAATGTTCAATTTGTAGTCATGAAATTATCTCAACTCTCACTTTTATCAACCTATTTGGCAGCATCTGTTATTGCAGCCCCAACTCCAAATGCGGAGGCCGAAGCATCTCAACACAATCACCACAACCACAAACGTGCTATTGCTGTTGATTATGTTTATATCACTGTAACTGTTGATGGAGATGGTTCTACTATCTTTGGAACCGAAACTTCTGTTTCTTTTTCAGAACCATCAACTTCTGCTTATGTTGAACCAACCACCTCCTCCACTTATGTTGCACCAACAACCTCATCAACATACGTTGAACCTTCATCCTCTTCATCTACCTCTGTACCTGCTCCTTCTTCCCATTCTTCGGGTAATGGATACTATGGAGATCTGTCTCTTTACTCAAACCCAACCAATGAGTTCCAAGATGGTGTTCTGGATTGTAGTGATTTTCCTTCTGGACAAGGTGTTATTGCTCTTGACCATCTTGGATTTGGAGGTTATTCTGGTATTTACCACCCTGGTGACACCTCCACTGGTGGATCTTGTACTGAAGGCTCTTACTGTTCTTATGCCTGCCAACCAGGTATGTCCAAAACACAATGGCCTTCTAGTCAACCAGATAATGGTGTTTCTGTTGGTGGTTTATTGTGCAAAAACGGAAAACTTTTTAGAACTAATTCCCGAAGCAACCATCTTTGTGAATGGGGTGTTGATGCTGCTGTTGTTGAGAACAATCTTTCTCAAAATGTTGCTGTTTGCCGTACTGATTACCCAGGTACCGAAAATATGGTTATCCCAGCCGATGTTCAGGGTGGAAACACTTTACCATTAACAACCATTGACCAAGCTACTTACTATACTTGGAAAGGTCTTCCAACATCTGCTCAATACTACGTTAACAATGCTGGTGTTTCTGTCGAAGACGGTTGCATATGGGGTACTCCAGGATCTGGTGTTGGTAACTGGGCTCCATTAAACTTTGGAGCTGGTAGCAGTAATGGAGTCACCTTTTTATCATTGATTCCAAATCCAAATAACAAAACTCCACCAAACTACAATGTTAAGATTGAGGCTGACGGAGATTCTGTTGTTTCTGGTCAATGTTATTATGAAAATGGCAAATACAACGGAGCAGGTACTGATGGTTGCACAGTTGGTGTTACTTCAGGAAGAGCCAAGTTTGTTTTTTATTAAAGATCTGATTTTCTTTAAATTTACTTATTTCTAATATCCTAGAGATATATTTTTTTTGATTTATCTATTTTATCGGTTATATTATTTTAGATACTTATATAATATCTATAATTGTATTTCGAAGTTTATTACTAAAATTTGTACATGTAAAAATAGCGTTAACGAATAATAAATGGATGCTTTAATTCCCTTAGTATATTTTTTTTGTTTTTCAAACAAGGTTATTAAAGATGATATAAACTATAATCGAAGGGTATGTGTGATCATAAAGTATGTAGCTTATTTATACCACAGCATTGAGCTGTGGATGTGAAATTTTCAAAAAGGTATATACCGGTGAAAGTAACTGGAGAAAAAAGGATATATATAGGGTTTTATATTAGTATGGAATATTATTTAATATCATATATTATAATTAATATTATATAGTTATTTGTCACCATTTAAACTATGCTTGACCAAGCTATAGAATAATTACATATTCAGCCATTCCGTTTACTAATAACGGCCCTCATATATCGTCGCTAATCTGCGGGGATAAACTTCGGGTACCAAAAGCATCCGATAATTAGTAATCATAATGGCCGAGTTTAAGTGTGTTCATTATTACTGTAAATTTTATAACCCATGTAATGAAGACATGTTGAAGTTCTACAAACTATAAAAAATTGAATATTATATCATACAGATGGCATTCTACTAATGGAAGAATACACCTCCAAACCGACACGTAATACTTAATTTCCTAATTAACCATTTCTCACTGCCATCCCAGAAAGGACCTTATATCAAAGTGAGAAAAAGGACAATCGAGGTTTGATTATTCAATGCCATTATTCACGCTCCGCTAAACCCTAAAGTATCATGCAAAAGACTTCGCAGTTCCCAGCTCTTCCCTTAGGAATGCTCCAAATCGAGGAGTTTAATAAAACAAAACAAAAACTTTCAGTTTTTCATGTAGATGATCATAAGATATTGGAGCACACTCGTGAAATGGCCAAAAGTGACTGCGCTTTTGATAGATCACTAATATTTATTATTGTTGAAGAGTATACCCTTATATATCCAGGCAACTTAATTCAATTTTACGCAGTTCTAAACAGAAATCAATAACAACGAATGAGTATACGAGCAATCAATAGGCCACGGTATTCTTAGATATAATTGATAAGATTGTTCGCAATCCGCCTCAGTTTCTTGATCCTTATAGATTTGTGTGAAAAAGGATAAATATAACATGGAAAGTAGGTTCAAATGTCGGAAGTGGTTATGTGAATACCATAAATGCAAGCCATGCAACATTTACAATATGGAAGGTTGTGTTCTTAGGAAACCCATGAATTCAAAGGTGTTTGTTCCAGTGAAATTTCCGTAGACATCTATTCCTCGGTTGATCATTCCTCAAGTGGAACATGTATGTGGAGCGTTGAATCTGTCGATGTCATCCACACATCAAACAATCCAAAATTCCTGGTCTAAAGATGTCAGAGATGTGGAAAAGGAAAAATGGGTTACCTGCTTATAAGGGGGACGTTATCACACCTTATAATGCCACAATGGAAAATGGGAACTGATTATCTATAAGCAAAATGTTTATTATAACTAACTATCAGTTTGCTATTATTTTTCAATTATGTTACTCAAGTTTTGACCCATCATAACGGTATATAATTTTACTGACCTATTTAAATGAGCCATGCCTGGAGAAGCACTAGTTAAGAGGATTCCCTAAGAATACGTTATATAAGTCCCTGCACTTGATGATTATGTTGGAAATTATTTCGTTCGTAATAATGAAATTAATTAGTTAGACAATATTCAATCATTACTACTTTTAATAAACAATGGCCGCCAATTAATCTCAATTGACTCCGTTGTATAATTTCACCGAAAACCAAATGACAAATTAGTATTCCTAATAACGCTTAATTACTGACTTAATCGCTAATAAATTCCAAACCCTGTCACTAATATTTACCGAAAATAATGCCGCGACTAGGTGGTTACCTGGTCCGCCTTTTTGGCGAGTACTGGAATGTAATCGAGCCTTTCCTTCTGGTTAACCATTATGCCCTTAACARGTGTAGTGGCGATCCAGGACTTTTACTTTGAAAAAAAAAAAAAGGGTTCAAAGCAGGCCTTTGCTCGAATATATTAGCATGGAATAATAGAATAGGAYGTTATGGTTCTATTTTGTTGGTTTCTAGGACCATCGTAATGATTAATAGGGACAGTCGGGGGCATCAGTATTCAATTGTCAGAGGTGAAATTCTTGGATTTATTGAAGACTAACTACTGCGAAAGMATTTGCCAAGGATGTTTTCATTAATCAAGAACGAAAGTTAGGGGATCGAAGATGATCAGATACCGTCGTAGTCTTAAYCATAAACTATGCCGACTAGGGATCAGGAGTTGTTCTATTTATTCGACACTCTTGGCACCTTACGAGAAATCAAAGTCTTTGGGTTCTGGGGGGAGTATGGTCGCAAGGCTGAAACTTAAAGGAATTGACGGAAGGGCACCACCAGGAGTGGAGCCTGCGGCTTAATTTGACTCAACACGGGGAAACTCACCAGGTCCAGACACAATAAGGATTGACAGATTGAAAGCTCTTTCTTGATTTTGTGGGTGGTG